>SJYV01018739.1:1514173-1648196 GCA_006410875.1 Neotragus pygmaeus | reverse complement strand
GTCAAGGCTGTATATTGTCACCCTGGTTATTTAACTTATATGCAGAGTACATCAGGAGAAACGCTGGGCTAGATGAAACACAAGCTGGAATCAAGATTGCCAGGAGAAATATCAATAACCTCAGATATGCAGATGACACCACCCTTATGGCAGAAAGTGAAGAAGAACTAAAGAGCTTCTTGATGAAAATGAAAGAGGAGAGTGAAAAAGTTGGCTTAAAGCTCAACATTCAAAAAAACTAACATCATGGCATTGGTCCCATCACTTCATGGCAAATAGATGGGTAAACAATGGAAACAGTGACAGACTTTAGTTTTGGGGGCTCCAAAATCACTACAGATGGTGACTGCAGCCATCAAATTAAAGACGCTTGCTCCTTGGAAGAAAACTTATGACCAACATAGACAGCATGTTAAAGAGCAGAGACATTACTTTGCCAACAAAGGTTCATCTCTTCAAGGCTGTGGTTTTTCCAGTAGTCATGTATGGATGTGAGAGTTGGACTGTGAAGAAAGCTGAGTGCCCAAGAATTGATGCTTTTGAACTGTGGTGTTGGAGAAGACTCTTTAGAGTTCCTTGGACTGCAAGGAGATCCAACCAGTCCATTCTAAAGGAGATCAGTTCTGGGTGTTCTCTGGAAGGAATGATGCTAAAGCTGAAACTCCAGTACTTTGGCCACCTCATGAGAAGAGTTGACTCATTGGAAAAGACCCTGATGCTGGGAGGGATCGGGAGCAGGAGGAGAAGGGGACGACAGAGGATGAGATGGCTGGATGGCATCATGGACTCGATGGACGTGAGTCTGAGTGAACTCTGGGAGTTGGTGATGGACAGGGAGGCCTGGCGTGCTGCAATTCATGGGGTTGCAAAGAGTCAGACACGACTAAGCAACTGAACTGAACTGATCAAGAGAAAGAGACGGTATAAACAACAAGCTATGTAATGATTTCCGTTTAACATTAGTCATAGTGGTGTTCACTCAATAAGAAGTAACCTTATATTTATTATCCAAACACCCAATAAAGCAAAATTCTCAGATGAAAGCCAAGTTAATGTAGAATTGTATTATAATTGGTCTTTATTTCAGAAAGTGAAATCCGAAGTGCCATATTTTGTGTTTTTCTGACAGCCATGCAAAAAAGTAAATCACCAGTTGCCTGGCTGTTACATGCAAAGTTGTCCACTAGGCATTTATGTGGCTGGTTGCTTTTTAGCTGTCAGGGACATTTTGGGCAGTCTTATATACATAAGACTAATTATACTAATTAACCCACACCAACGTGTGAGCAGTAAGCATGACTACTATTAGGATGTAATTTTTTAAAATCCTTTATTGTGTACATTTAGAGACACAGCAGTTTCAAATTTACCATACAATAGGAAAAGGAGTTATCCAAATTGAATAAATACACATTTTAAGTTAGGCAAATACATTAATGTATGGCACATGAAACCTACACTTTGTGTTACAAATATGCCCTTGCTTAAGAATGATTTTCTGTGTAGGTGTATGGATTGTAGCTTTTGTGGTCGTTAAATTGTGAGGCTCTCTATTCACTTTGCTTAATATAGTGTAGCAATATCACATTAAGTCTATAGCTTTTACTTCTGACGTGAGTAGTTGTATTATGTGGATTAATTGCCCCTCAGAAATATCTGTATTCTAATCCTCAAAACCTATGAATATGTAAGCTTACATGACAAACAAAAACAAATATCCTTTTAGATGTGATTTAGTCGAGAATTTTAAGGTAAGGAGCTTATCCTGGAGTATTTTAGTAAACCAAAGTAACCCCAAGGGTCCTTCTAAAGAGGGAGGTGGGAGAGTTGGTGTCAGATATGATATAATATAAGAAATGAATCAGCCTGTTGGTTTTAAAGATAAAGAAGAGGCCATGAGCCAAAGTATACAGGCAGCATCTAGCAACTGGAAACGGGAAGCACGCTAATTCTTCCCTGAACCTCCAGAAAGGAATATAGTCTTGCCACACCTTGATTTTAGCCTACTGAGATTTCTAGAATTATAATGTAATAAATGTGTTATGTTTAAAGCTGCTGTGGTAATTTGTTACATCAGCAATAGAAAACTAATATGGTTGGTTTCGGGGGGATTTTTTTGGTTTCTCAGAGCCTCAGATTCCTGTCTGTAAAGAACTAATAACATTTGCTTATTATTTTTATAAAAACTAATGTATGTAAGTTCAGTTCAGTTCAGTCACTCAGTCGTGTCCGACTCTTTGTGACTCCAGGAGTTGGTGATGGACTGGGAGGCCTGGTGTGCTGCACTTCACTCAAACTCATGTCCACTGAGTCAGTGATGCCATCCAGCCATCTCATCCTCTGTCGTCCCCTTCTCCTCCTGCCCCCAATCCCTCCCAGCATCAGGGTCTTTTCCAACAAGTCAACTCTTCTCATGAGGTGGCCAAAGTACTGGAGTTTCAGCTTTAGCATCAGTCTTTCCAATGAACACCTAGGATTGATCTCATTTAAGATGGACTGGTTGGATCTCCTTGCAGTCCAAGGGACTCTCAAGAGTCTTCTCCAACACCACAGTTCAAAAGCATCAATTCTTGGGCACTCAGCTTTCTTCACGGTCCGACTCTCACATCCATACATGACNTCTCATTTAAGATGGACTGGTTGGATCTCCTTGCAGTCCAAGGGACTCTCAAGAGTCTTCTCCAACACCACAGTTCAAAAGCATCAATTCTTGGGCACTCAGCTTTCTTCACGGTCCGACTCTCACATCCATACATGACCACTGGAAAAACATAGCCTTGACTAGACGGACCTTTGTTGGCAAAGTAATGTCTGTGCTTTTGAATATGCTATCTAGATTGGTCATAACTTTTCTTCCAAGGAGTAAGCGTCTTTTAATTTCATGGCTGCAGTCACCATCTGCAGTGATTTTGGAGCCCAGAAAAATAAAGTCAGCCATTGTTTCCACTGTTTCCCCATCTATTTGCCATGAAGTGATGGGACCAGATGCCATGATCTTCGTTTTCTGAATGTTGAGCTTTAAGCCAACTTTTTCACTCTCCACTTTCACTTTCATCAAGAGGCTTTGTAGTTCCTCTTCACTTTCTGCCATAAGGGTGGTGTCATCTGCATATCTGAGGTTATTAATATTTCTCCTGGCAATCCTGATTCCTATATGTAAAATAGCTTTTAAATATTTAAAATATTACAACATAATGTCATTTATAAAATAAGTAAAACTATTTTTAAATTTCACAGTAACTAAGAGACTGTGAATGTAAGACTTAATCATTTAAAAATCTTCCCTAAATCCCTATCAATTAAGAACTAGTGACTAGAGAACATGGAATTTGTCCAGCTTCGTTAGAAAGCATCTGTCAGAACGTATCCAGGCAGCCAGAGAAAGGGGTTGAGTAAATGACCTGGACAGTATGAAAAGCCAAGAACATAACTGATGTCAACAGGGCAGCAAAGATTCAACGGGCAGGAAATTATCTCAGCAGGGCTGAGGAAAACAAAAAATACAGGGACTCATTAAAGGACCAAGCTAGATTATTTACAGCAAAAAAACAGCTTAAATGACCCTTAAACATTATTTTCTGAAAAGATGGGTAAACAATTCTTTTTGCTCAGGGGTATTCAGCATTGAATTATTTTAATTAGAAAAAAAATTGAAAACCATCTTAAATGTCCAATATTAGGGAATAGTTAAGTAAAATATGGTTTAACAATAGCATTTGATACTGTAATTAGAAGTACTTATCAAAAGCTTTTAATAACCTTTTGGGGAAAATTGATACATATATAGAGTATAATAACAACAATGTAAAAATTCTCTTAAAAATCTAGGAGGAAATATACAAATTAAAATGTTATCAGTGGCTACCTCTGAACGATAGAGTAATGATGATGTTTTCCTTTTTTCAATTTTTCCTTTCCCAGTTTTTAAAATACATATGCATTACTTTATAATTCTCCCATGACAGCACATATTTTAGAAAAGTATACATAGTCTTAAGGGGATCTTCTAACTGGGTAAATTTATTCACTCTTGCTATTTACCAATTAATGACTATCTCCTGTCACTTTTACTTTAACCCAGTGACATTTATTGGATATTTAGTTGCATTTACTTTGCTTTGTTGGCTGTTGGTTTAGTCCTTAAGTCTTATCTGCCTTTTGCAACCCCATGGACTATAGCACACCAGGCCTCTCTACCCATGGGATTCTCCAGGCAAGAATATTAGAGTGGGTTGCCATTTCCTTCTCCAGAGGATCTTCCCAATCCAGGAATCAAACCCAGGTCTCCTGCATTGCAGACAGATTCTTCACTGACTGAGCTATGAGGGAAGCCCTGAGCTAGGAGGGAAGCCCAAACTTACTTTGCTAGGTGGCATGAAAAATATAACAGTGAGTGAAATATAGTATTATTAATGTAGTACTTAATTTACTATAATATTGACCTCTGGGATTTATAGGCTAGTGGGCAGGAAATGAAAATAAACATTATATCCGGGTTTGAGGTATAAAGACAAAACTGGGGAAGAATAGGGCTAAGTGAGAGTCATCTTCCATGAGGTGACTCATAGAAATCATAGAGTCTTAGTAGGGACTTCCTAGATGACTAAGACATGAATAAAGAGATTGGGGAGGATGGGAGCATGTGTGGGTAGACATGCCGTTGGTGCTGTCATAGAAGGAGGACAGGACAGGGTATGTTTAGAGAACAATGGATTTTCCCAGTTAGAATTTGGGGAGAATCATAAGAGGAAGGGGTGGAAGGAGAAAAGAGAGTTAGAAAAGAAGCTGAAGGCCTGCTTGTAAAGGGCCCTGATGCCCTGATGTCTTAGCTGATAAATCTGGGTATCAGCTTTGTGCACATTAACATCTTGACACTTAGCCATCACAACAGAAAAGCTAAGAAAGAAAGGCTACATAATCACCTGAATGGTTAACAGCAAGATATTTGACTATGTGTTAACTCTTCATTCGAATGATTTACAATGTTGAAGTCACACCCACAGGACAAGTGGAATCTATTAATTATGTTTACTCTTCATTCAAATGTTTTACAATGTTGAAATCAGACCCATAGGACACATGGATTCTATTAACTGTATCTTCTGAGGTTGAATTTTATTTTATTTTTAAAATTTTTATTGAAATATAGTTGATTTGGTTTCCCTGTTGACTCAGTGGTAAAGGAAATGACAACCCACTCCAGTATTCTTGGCTGCAAAATCTCATAGACAGAGAAGCCTGGCAGGCTATAATCCATGGAGTGCAAAAGTGTCAGACATGACTTAGCAACTGAACAACAATAGCTGATTTACAATGTTGTGTTAGTTTCAAGTATGCAGCAAGGTGATTCATGTATATGTATCTGTGGCAGAATTTTAAAGAAGTGATTCTGACTGGCCTTCTTGTCCCCTGGGATGAATCTTGAAGCAATATGGTAACTAGGATTCAAATTCAGAGCTTTAGAGCCTGGCTGCTTCCGTATGCAGGAAGTCCCCCCTCCGACAGCTTCTTTATTTGGTATTTGTACATATACTATTTCCTTTCCAAACCATAGCTTTTCAGTGGACACATATAGTATCATCTTATGTTTGTTCATCTCCTTTCTCCTATTTGAGCATAGACAAATAACCATAAAGTTTTAATATTAAGTGAACTGTCATCCTATCCATTTGTGTCAATTGATGTGCAGCAGTACCTGCTCAGCATTTAGATTTAAGAGTTCTTTGGAAGAAGCCATTGCCTGAGATATTTGGAAGGATCATGGCAATATCCTGAGTCCTCTGATGTTATTTTACCATTTTCCCCATTTCCACTACATTTTCTTACTGAACATGTAGCTTTGGATGGCTCATAATTTAATTCTCCTTTTTAAACTGCTAATATAAGTGTCTGGACTGAGAAAAATAATCTTTTTAGGAGGTTTCTTTCCACACGGTATTTTAAAATCTTTTCTGCCTTCATCAGTTGTCTGATCAAATGGCAGTTCTTGCTCCATTCTTAGTCTCTGTTTAATGGCATGTTTTCCAGGCCTTTTGTCATTATTACTACCCTTTGGATTCTTTCCAAATTAGCAATCTTATTTTTTTAACATAGAAAGAGCCCAAAATTGCATGCAGTTTTCCAGACAGAGCTTTAGGAGTATGGTGAATAATAGGATAATTATTTCCCGTGTGAACTTTATTGACATCCAAAGAGATTTGTAGGCATTCTCTTTTCCCTTTTTATCCTAAAGGATGATGTTCACTAAGAAATGATCAGATCTTTTATTAGGGAAAATTTAATGAGAAGTTTTGCTAAGTAACAAATTAGGTAATACCAAAATACTGTTAATTATCTAAAAGATGGACATTTCTGTTTGGAAATACTACCTTTGGTATAAATTTTAAGCTCCATTATTTTGTTCAGTAGTAGTAATAAGAGTAGAGACACTCTCAAGGAGTGGCTTGGGGTGGGAGAATACCTCATTAACACCACATTTAATCTTGCAGCATGGGAACTTCCATAAAAAACGGTCAGGAACATAAGTAGAGGTGAAACTGACATCAGTTAGCATTGCATGTTCCTACATATATTTATATATGTTTATTAAACATTCTGTGTAGTGCATTTATCTGTAAGCTCTGGCTATAAATGTGAACAAAACCGTTTCTGACTATAAACCAAATTTTTTCACTTCTCAAAAATCTCTAGTAGCTTCCTCTCTCACAAGGATAAAATACACATTCCTGACTCTGGTTTACAAGGCACTTGGGAATCTGGGCCCTGCTCCCTCTTTGACCATATCAACACTCTGCTGTCACACAGAGGGCCTCTGCCAGAGTAGCTGGGGCCCAGAGTGGAGCTCAGAGAATCACTATCTATTAACTCTTACGCTGTGCCAAGCAGTAAGCTAAATGTTTTACAGACATTGTTGTATTCAAGCCAAAGAAGAAAGATACCTTTAACTGATTCTATTATTTTTTACTAGTAGTATGTTAAACATTACTAATATTAGTAGTAATATTAGACCATTATTACTATCTTATTGTTATTATTAAAGAAGAGAAAAAGTTATTGAAGAGAAGTAGTTCATAGTCATTCAACTAATAGTTGATTGAACCAGACAACTGTGTTCGAAAGACTCCCTTTTCCTTGGATACTCTGTTGAAAGATTTCAACAGAGTTGAATTGTGTAGATAATGGGTAAAAAAAAAAAATTGCTTTTCTTCAAGAAACTTTCAATTTAGTACATTTATTGTATGGATAACAGTCATTCAGTTCACTTTCTGAGTCTGAAGAATTAACTGTTCTACAACTGACTTCCAGTTCAAGATGATTATTTGGACCTAAGTATTTAATGTTCCTCCTTTCCAAATTTCTATTGAAATTAACAAAGAAGTGTAAATTAGGAGGAAGAAAACTGTTTCAGACCTAGAAAGGTGGAAAAGATTGACCAATAGAGCAGAAACCCAGAATTTATGTTATATCCTGCAAATAGAATTGCATAACCTCCCGCTGTTGGAGTGCCCCAGGACTTTGGCCTAGGTACCTTCTTTCTCCAATTATATACAATGAAACCTATTTCTATTGCTGCTTTGAATTTTCTCCAGAACTCTAAATTTGTATACCCAACTGACTCTTGGACATCATCCATCAGTACTCAATGGGAATGTCAAATTTAAAGTAGTCAAAACAGAATTCATAATTCATCCACTGTCTGTCAAACCTGTCCCCCCACCAGGCACTTCCATTTCAGTAAACACACACCATTATCTACCCAATTGCTAAAAATAAAAATCTAAATATAATATTTGATACTCCTCTTGTTCTTACTGCTCACCCACTGCAAATTCAAACCATCAGCAGGTCCTGTGATCTCAATATCCAAAACATGCCCTGAATTTGATGACTTCTCTCTCTCTCCATCACCTGTCCTACTGATGCTCTTGTTTTTCCTAGAATAGTTTCCACACAGCAGAAGTGGGAGCTTTTACAATAGAAAATTGTATCATGTTACTCCTTCCCCACAGCAAAAACAGACACAGAAACAAACCCCACAATAGCTTTGCATCACACTTAAAAGCCATATTCCTTGTGATTTATGAAGTCCTACTTTATCTGGTAACTGCCACCTTTTGTCACTTTCTCACTCTTTTAATATCCACCAGCTCCTTTCAGTTTTTCAAAACTCACCAACTCAGAGGGTGGGACAAATTGAGAGATTAACATTGACATAATATACCACCATGTGTGAAACAGATAACTAGTGGGAAGCTGCTGTATAACACAGGGAGCTCAGCTCGGTGTTCTGTGATCATACGTGGGTGGGATCTGTCTCTTATACACATCTAGATGTGTATAAGAGACAGATTCTTCAC
Organism: Neotragus pygmaeus; assembly: GCA_006410875.1. NCBI lineage: Eukaryota > Metazoa > Chordata > Mammalia > Artiodactyla > Bovidae > Neotragus > Neotragus pygmaeus. The sequence continues at coordinate 1,639,839 of SJYV01018739.1, read as the reverse complement.
TGGAAGGCTTTGCTCTCTTTTTTACAAATGTCATGAGGAACACCATTCTCTTCTTCAGGATGAACCAGTAGTTTAGGCAGTTCACATGGCCAGCAAGGCTTTTTGGATAAACACTAACCATGTGCATGGACTGAACACCAAAATGCAGTGCCGTGAACACCCCTCCACAGAGGGAAGACTGGGAGTATGTTCGAGCTGTGCGTGCATGCCAAGTTGCTTCAGTATGGTTGACTCTGCAAACTTATGGACTGTAGACCCCCAGGCTCCTCAGTCCCTAGGATTCTCCAGGCAAGAATACTGGACCCTGGGTTGCCATGCCCTCCTCCAGGGGATCTTCCTGACCCTAGGATCGAATCTGCATTTCTTATGTCTCCTGCATTGGCAGGTGAGTTCTTTACCACTAGTACCACCTGGAAAGCCCAGGTGAAGGTGAAGTCACTTAGTCATGCCCGATTCTTGGCGACCCCGTGGACTGTAGCCTACTAGGCTTCTCTGTCCATGGGATTCTCCAGGCAAGAATACTGGAGTGGGTTACCATTTCCTTCTCCAGGGGATCTTCCTGACCCAGGGATTGAACCCGGGTCTCCCACTTTGGAGGCAGACGCTTTAACCTCTGAGCCGCCAGGGAAGGTGGATATTGTTTATCCATTTTTTCCTGTAAGTGATAGTGGGGGAGCTTGAATATTTTCAGCTATTCTTTTAGATAGAAGCAAGAGCTAGGTGAGAATAGACTGACTATAGCAAAGGAAAGTGACCAGCAGCAAATACTAGAAAGAAAAAGAGCGGATACCGACCTTCTTATTTTACAGAGGCATTATCATAGCAAGAATCCTTATGCTTGTTTGGATATAGTGGTGATGAAGTTGCATACAATCTCCATTGCATATGGGAGACTTCAATGTGCGAGTAAAGAAATCTTTCAGTGGTGAAGAGAAAGTTTAGTTGGCCCGGCTATGCATATCCATCCAAAATAAAGTGCCTTGAAGATGCCAGATATTAGTTTGTTGAGCTAAAAACTAACAAACTGTTGAAATATAAATACAATTTGATGGAGTTGATATAAAAATTCAGCAAATAGTTCAGATGGCAGAACAAACTTAAATAAACTGGCATCTGTTCAAGTCATGTTTCTAGTGATATTTTAGGCAGCTCCTTAAAATACAAAATAATCCAAATGTGAAATTAAAATAGGAAAGAAATATGGTCTAATGGCACCTCTTGCCTTGCTCGGAGAGAATGGAAGCTAAATAGCCAAGTTCAATCATTATTAGCACAATCATCTTTCAGTTCAGTTCAGTTCAGTCGCTCAGTCGTGTCCGACTCCTTGTGACCCCATGAAGTGCAGCACGCCAGGCCTCCCTGTCAATCATCTTTATGGCATGTCAAATGCATGAAATATATAGCAGTGGTGTTTTTTTTTTTGAAAAGTCAGTGGGAAAAGTAGTCAGTTTCCTCCACCTCATCTAGTCAGTATTTGTCAAACTGAAAAATTCTGAAGTATAATAGCTTGTCATTCATTCTTCAAAATCTCCCCATGGCCTTCTTTGACACATGCAACTACCACCTAACTGTCAGCTACATTCATATGCACAGTCATTTCCTCTCCAATGCATGAAGAGCCACATGTCTGGAGGGCNTTTTTTTTTTTGAAAAGTCAGTGGGAAAAGTAGTCAGTTTCCTCCACCTCATCTAGTCAGTATTTGTCAAACTGAAAAATTCTGAAGTATAATAGCTTGTCATTCATTCTTCAAAATCTCCCCATGGCCTTCTTTGACACATGCAACTACCACCTAAATGTCAGCTACATTCATATGCACAGTCATTTCCTCTCCAATGCATGAAGAGCCACATGTCTGGAGGGCTAGTGGTCTGTGCAAATCAGGCAATTAGCCCTGGTATCTTCCTTCCTGTTTAAAATCCACCATAGAAAGGTGACATGCATTACATTTGTGTGTGTGAGCTGCTTCTGGGTAAGTTTCAATACCACTGTGCCTAAGTTTTAGATTATGAGGCCTCTTTGTTAAAAGAATGCAGATAACATTTACTAAATTGTCTCTAGGCCATGAGTCCTTTATTGGTGAGACTTTTTTTTTCCTATTTTGTTGCGGGATCTGCCTCCTTGTATGGTATTTGACATAGTTAGAGAGCACCCATGGGGTTTCTGCAACCTCAGAATGTAAGTTTAAATCAAGCATGTAAAAACAGAAGCTCCAACAATTCCCTACTAATGACAAACACAAACAATGCTCCCTTTGCCATTTCTGGAAAATCTGGGTGCTTAGCATAGATGCTAAGGACTTCTGACAGTTGGAGGGAGACCGTGGAAATTGTATCCTATTTCACTGACTGAGTTTTGGGTGAGCCAATTAAAAGTAATGCAACTTCTTGAGTTTTCTTAACCCTTCTGTGATTCAGTTTCTTCGTTACAGGAATAAATGAATAACTATAAGTTAAGTGTTCAGGGCAGCACATAAGAAATCAATACTTGAAAAAGAAATAAATAGCCTGAAAATGAAATACAATATGGGGGTATCTACTGGATAATTTAATTTCTTAAGGGCACCAGAACATCTTACTATATATGGGATATATATATATACACATATAATATATAAAAAATAAAAAAATATATATATATATATTTACCTNACTTGGGGTGAATTCTGGCAATTGGCTTCCCTTGTAGCTCAAGACGGTAGAGCGTCTGCCTACAATGTGGGAGAGCTGGATTCAATCCCTGGGTCGGGAAGTTCCCCTGGAGAAGGAAATGGTAATCCACTCCAGTATTTTTGCCTGGAAAATCCCATGGACGGAGGAGCCCAGTAAGCTACAGTTCGTGGGATCGCAAAGAGTTGGACTGAGCGACTTCACTTCACTTCACTTCCGGAAGTTGTTGATGGACAGGGAGGCCTGGCGTGCTGCGATTCATGGGGTCGCAGAGTCAGACACAACTGAGCGACTGAACTAAACTGAAGCAGTATCAGACCGCAAGAAAACTAAACACTCTATTTTAAAAATATATTTCTCAAAAAGAACTGAAAACTTCCACTGTTAATGAAATTAATACATTTGAAAGTTTGTGAGATGCAGCAACAAAGTCATACAGAGTAAAATTCACAAATTAAGTGCTTTCATTAAAGAAGGATTAATAAACTAAGCATATGAATGAAGAATTTTAAAAGCAACTGAAGAAACATGAAAAAGAACAGATATGAATGAAGAATAAAATAGAAACTATTGAAGTATATTTCATTCTCCTGTGAAGGCTGAAGGTCCTGATCATATTCTCCCTGGATGGAGGTCCTCTGTACATCAGCAGTGGAGTAGCACACTAGTTCAATTAGATCCATGTTTTGAAATCTGAATATTCAGAAGCCCTTCCCTTCACGTCATTTCATAGATACTGCCTCCATCCTCTCTGAGTTCTTAGTGTATGCTGTCTACTTAATAATCATAACTTTATTTAATTTTTGCAAAGACCTGTGGGTATTATTGTCAATTCCATATTATAAATGAGGATCTACCCCAATTCATGCAGCTAGTCAATAGAACTAGGAGATTTAAACTCATATCTGTATGATAGCTAAGCCTGTGATCTCAACCACCACTAAACCACATCACCTTCTCCCTAAAATTATGAACAGTTCTATAATGTATTAGTATCAGCAGTATTTACCCTTGATATAAAAAAGACATTAAAGCAAGAAAGTAGGTTTTGTCTACTCAGTTCTAACATATGATTTTTTTCATTTTACAGTTGAATAAGTAAGTAGCATTTGGGTTGTTTTACAGTTTTAGGTGTTATAGAGTTTTGGCCAGAGTGATGCAACTCAGACTTTAATGTGCATCTACTCAAGGATGTTGTGAAAATGCAGATTCTGTTTCAGCAGGTTTGAGGTGGGGCCAAGAGTCTGCATTTCTAACAATTTCCCAAATGATGCTGATGCTGTGGTTCCACCAAACATACTTTGCATATCAAATGACTAAAGGATCATCACCAACTTTTTTTCTAAATCTGGAATAGTTATTAGGTATGAGATGTTGTTCAATTTGTTGTACAGTTGCTCAGTTGTGCCTCACTCTTTGCAACCCCATGGACTGCAGCATGCCAGGCTTCCCTGTCCTTCACTATCTCCTGGAGTTTGCTCAAACTCATGTCCATTGAGTCATTGATGCTATCTAACCATCTCATCCTCTGCCACCCCCTTCTCCTCTTGCCTTCAATCTTTCCCAGCATCAGGGTCTTTTCTGATGAGTCAGTTCTTTGCATCAGGTGGCCAAAATATTGGAGCTTCAGCTTTAGCATCTGTCCTTCCAATGAATATTCAGGTCTGATTTCCTTTAGAACTGATTGATCTCCTTGCAGTCCAAGGGACTCTCATGAGTCTTCTCCAGCACCAGAGTTCAAAAGCATCAGTTCTTTGGTGCAGGTATGAGATGAGGAGGATAAATGACTAGGCTCCAAGATGACATACGGCTTTCCTACGGAAGAAATTGGCTGTATAGACAAGTTCTAAAGGCCTTGATTACATATTTGCCTAGAGGTTCTTGGCCAAAATTAGCTCATGAGTTGAAGGAGAACAGAAACAAATATTTACTGAGTGATCAGGGCCAAGCTCTGTGTTGGATACTTCTGTTATCTTGTTAGTCCTTCCCAGATCTCTGTGAGGAGGATGGTACCCACCCTATACTCCTACATATCATAGAAATGGTATAATGTGGAGGATGATGGAGGGCGAGTGTAGAGAGGAGGAGAAACAGCTTGTGAGAAACACCATGTTCTTGTATTGCACCAGGCACTTGCATTTATGTCACTTCATTTCAACGTCATGTCTGACATGTGAAATAAACATTCTTACCTCTGTTTTTTCTAAATGAGAAAACATAAGCTCAAAGACTTGTCTATGGTTATTAAGCTCTTAGGTGGCAAGTGTAAGATTAAAATCTAGAATTGCTTGACTCCCCAGTTCCTGTTTTCTGCCACACCCTAATGTATTATCAACCCCTCCTCACTTTGTGGAGACATGGATGACAAAGTTTTATTATAATTAGAGCCCATGATTCATGGTTTATAGCACATCTATTCTAACTCATAAACACAGGTATAAAACAAGTCAACATGAGTGCAATCAGCCTTGTTTACTCATTTTACACACATCTAGGCTTGTGAAGTCTTTCATCACCCAGAGGTTAGAAAAAGGAGGCTGCTATTTTGTAGTGATATAACTCTGTTCATTGCCCCAGTTGGGCCATATCCAGTAATGGATTCCATAGGCACTGCATGCCTTCCTCCTTACATTATCTCCATTGGGCTTTATCTCCTTTGTCCTGGGGCTGTTTGTGACATCTTCACTTTGATTGTTGAGCTCTCGGAAGGAGAAGGCTTAACTCAGCACCTCATTTGACAGATCCAAAAGGAAATCAACAAAAGAATAAAAAATTGAGGTAGCATTCTTCCCCTGTTTCCTCCTTGGAGACATTGCTCCAGTGAATCCTTTTCCACATCCTGGACCTTTGGCCCTTTCACAAACCAGCTGATTTTTGTCTGGAAGCACAGTGATGATAACGAGATGACTCCCTCTGGCAACCCTGCTCAGAGTGGTTTCACGGGTCACAAATTAGCTAATCTGAAGAGAGCAGATCAAAAAGTAAAAATGTGAGTCCACAAGTAGCTAGTAACTTAAAAGTTCTAAACAGAAAGTGTGTTTGTGTACACATGTACATTACGTTAGAGGATGCCTCTGACATCTAATCAGGTTATTATGTCCATATATTTGTTTAAACGTAGGCTAGAAAAAAACAGGGTAGGGAAATACAATTTAAAATGTTTCCTACAGATGGCCACTGATGTCTGACAGTGTTTTCTGTACAGAATCAAATGATGGCTGAGACTGGAGAGGAGGGAGGCAGAGAGGAAATCAGGAATAGAAATTTTCACACAAGAAAGGAGACAGAAGCAACAACCTCCTACTGGCCCCTCGGAAAGAGAAAGAAGAAGCTTGATTGTTTTCTGGGGAATAGTATAGGATGGCTGAGCAGGAGGTGAGTGTCTGAGAGAATTTCATAATTCCTTCTGAAAATTACTTCTCTAGAAAAGCAAGAGAAATGAGTCTTAAGGAGGGGAAAATTTTGTTATGAACAGACTTGACATTTTGCCAACATTCTGAACTTAAAACAGAGTAAAATGTATTTCTGACCACTGCAAGGGAGTTCTTTTAAGTTACTTTGTTACTTTCCTTATCAAGACATGCAAATATTTGCATTTTGCATAATTTTGAAGTTTGCGAATTGTCTCCTAAAACCTTCCCATAAAAGCACCAGAAGAGTGTGGAAGTGAGGTGAACATGCTCAGTAGAGGAACTAGAAGGAACATGGATGAAGAAGGTAAGGAAACAGAATTTTAAAGGGAACAGTGATGAGTTCTGTTTCATTGGATTCTAGGATTCTTGATGTAGAATAAATCAGTAATTGGTTGGCAGTTCATTTGGGATAAGATGACAGAGGTCTTAAAATTTCAGAGTGAGGAGTGAAGTTTGGAGTTTGTTCAATATACAGACATTTTGGAGACAGAAGTGGCAACCCACACCAGTATTCTTGCCTGGAGAATTCCATGGACAGAGGAGCCTGGCGGGTGACAGTCCATGCGCTCACAAAGAGTAGGACATGACTGAAAACATACACCCAGTTTAGTTCTGGGTACTAAGTCACTTCAGTTGTGTCCAACTCTATGAGACCCCATGGACTGTTGCCTGCCAGGCTCCTTTGTCCACGGGATTTTCCAGGCTAGAACACTGGAGTGGGTTGCCACTTCCTAACCAGAGGACGAAAAGTTTGTGAATGCTTAAACCTCCCATCTTTGAGGCATTCTGAACAGTTTTCATGTGGTCTGGCAAGTCAGGTCCCTAGTTTCCACAGCCATGCATTTGATATTGATCTTTCTTCCTTCCCATCTCTCACTCGCCCTGTTTCCTCCCTCTTCCTTCCTGAACTCATGTCCTTCATCCAAGGCCTTGTCTCTGTCTCTGCTTAGTGGGAACCTAAACTATAATAGTAATATACACTTTCTAGAGCTAGTCAGTTTCACAGATCGGCCTGCCCTATACAGAGTCTGTTTGTTCTTATTTCAAAGTGAATGTTTAAGTAGTTTTAAATTTTCAACCAATTACTGTGGGTACCTATTATGTATTCAACATTGTGCCAAGTCTTAACGCACTTTGGAAAAAAGCATGATGTTGGCATGCAGAAGACCAGGTTTCAGTCTTGGCTTTGCTGTACGCCATCTACTACTAGGAACATTACTTCCATCCCCTAACCCTTGCCTATAGAATAAGGAAAATAATAATGCCTCTTTCTAGGGAATGGAGAAAATATTGCTAATATTTTAATTAAGCATGACAGGGTATGTGTGCATTCATACATACATATGACAAATTCATACATACATATGTGCAAATACAAATGTATTTGTCAATTAGTAAATTATAGGTTGGCATAAAAATATGGAATTATTGTCTAGGTAAGTGACACAATCAGGGTGGTCACTTTTCAAGTTGCTTGTACATATGTTTTCTAGGTTCCTGATTTGTATGCTAAAGAAAGTAGCATCTTGTTAGTTTTGTAATTATAAATGATAATCTGTGTGTGTATGTGTGTGGATGAGACAGAGGCAGAAGCACAGAGACAGACACAGAGGGAAAGGGAAAATCAGCTCCCAAATGACTATTTGCATCTCCCCCAAAGCTATATCTTTGGTGACTAGGAAAAGATCCTACTGAGATAGGAGACAACTGGTAGCATGCAGAGTAAATCTACTAAATGTTAATCCATTTCAAGAACTCATGTAAAGCAACTATCAATACATCAAGGCTCAACCTTGAAATTTGAGCATATTGGTTTAGATGGCGATTTTAAGACACAAAGCAAGCAAAGATCGTTGAGATAGAGCATAAATATAAGCATTTGTGCTATTAACAATAACTTTACTTCAGTAAATTTTTCAAAGTTTCTTTAAATAACTTGGAATTTCCAAAGGATTCTTAAGTGCTATCTGGAACTACCCCAAAACTAGAAACGTGTTTTGTTTTGCTTTTTGTTGTGGAAAACAAACTGAAAGTAATGCTAATCAACTTTCAAAGACAATGACTTATATCATTTCCTCCTGCCTGATGGGTTTATCTTTGTGATCTCCCCTAGTAACCANCCTTGGGTAGTGCTTGGTTTCAGTGTATGTATGGAGGCATTTGATGAGCTCCTATTGATTAATGTTCCCTCGATTCAGGAGTTCTCTGATGTTCTCAGGATTTGGACTTAAGCCTCCTGCTTCTGGTTTTCAGTTTCATTATTACAGTAGCCTCACGACTTCTCCATCTATACAGCACTGATGATAAAACATCTAGGTTAAAGATGAAAAGTTTCTTCACATGGAGGGACACCCAGAGAGGTTCACTGAGTTACATGGATAAGAGAAGAGGGAGGGGATATTTAGAGGTGACTGGAATGAGATGAGGTGGGATAAAAAGAGGAGAGAGCAAGCTAGCCAGTAATCACTTCCTTATGTGCACTCCACAGTCTGGACCGCTCAGAGGTATTCACAAAGTTATACAGGGAAGAGGAGAGGGAGGAAGTAGACAGAGGTGGCCAGGAGGATAAAAGAGGGAAATGAAAAAGAGAGAGACAGATCCAGCCAATAACCAGTTCCTTAAGTGTTCTCCCCTGTCTGGAACACACAGAGTTTCACAGAGTTGGGTAGAGAAGAGAAGGGGGAGAGAAGAGACAGAGGCCACCTGGTGGAGACAAAGGAGAGTCCAAAGGAGGGGAGAGTGGTCAAGCTGGTAATCTCGCTCTCAGGTAAAATTGGGTAGTGAAGTTTGGGTTTTTAAAAGTACAAAATTGATAACAAANGAAGGGGGAGAGAAGAGACAGAGGCCACCTGGTGGAGACAAAGGAGAGTCCAAAGGAGGGGAGAGTGGTCAAGCTGGTAATCTCGCTCTCAGGTAAAATTGGGTAGTGAAGTTTGGGTTTTTAAAAGTACAAAATTGATAACAAAAAGCAAAGATTAAAAATCTAGAATAGAGGTTGGATTTTCAAATATACAATATTAAAGAAAAGAAGAGGAAAGGGGAAAAAAAAGCCACAAGAATTATTAAAAAACATCAACAACCACACAAAGATTATATATGGCGTTTGCTTTAAAAAAATGGAGAAATAGAGGGTTTAACAATTTTTAAAAGTTAGAAAAAAAGAAGGAAAAGAAAATAAGAAAAAACAACCACACAACATCAACAAAAAACAAAAAAAGGAAAACAAACAAACAAACAAAAGAAACAAACAAGAAAAGAATGATTGTAAAAATAGTAAAGATATATCTGACCCTTTCTCTGGTGTGTGGGCAGTGTGGGGTCAGTTCCAAGGCGGTTCTCTTTGTTTAACTTCTTCTGTTTGCTGGTCTCTTCAGCGTCTGATTTCCGTCCTGACACGATGGGGTGGTAGTGGACAGTTTTGTTTTGTTTTGTTTTGTTTTAGGCTCACTTGTTCAGTCGTGCTGTGGGGAGGGAGGGATGCTGATTTTGAAGTCAACGATCTGTTTTTCTCGGTGCTTGATGTCCTCTGCCAGCATTCAGAAGTTGTTTTGTGGAGTTTGTTCACCGTTGAAATGTTCTTTTGATGAATTTGTGAGGGAGAAAGTGGTCTCCACATCCTATTCCTCTGCCATCTTAGGACTGCCCCCTACTGCATGTATTTAGAATCAGTCAAAAATCAAATCCTAGATCTGCCACTTAACTAGTTATTTGACCTTGAGTGAGCAATTTAACCTCACTAAACTTACTTAGTTTCCCAATCTGTCAAAAGGAGATTATATAATCCACTTCAAAAAGTTTGTATGAAGATTAAATTCAATAATGTATTTGACCAATAGTAGGCAAAAATGTAGCTATTATAATTAGCCTCCAACAAGAGATCCTTTTAAAAAAAAAATTTTTTTTTAATCTCCTGAAAGGTAAATTGAAGTGTATTTGACCCAGGTCATACTAACTCCACTTGAAATTTTATATATATCTAAAGAATTCTTAACAATTCCTAACTTAGGTTGGAACTCAGAGGTTGAATTATCATTAAACATTTTAAAATCATTCACTTTTAAGTGTGTTATTATTTGTTTGTTTATAGCCCTTGATGCTGTGTTTATGTGCNATATCTAAAGAATTCTTAACAATTCCTAACTTAGGTTGGAACTCAGAGGTTGAATTATCATTAAACATTTTAAAATCATTCACTTTTAAGTGTGTTATTATTTGTTTGTTTATAGCCCTTGATGCTGTGTTTATGTGCTCAGTCACTCAAGAAATGGTAAAACAGATTTGTATTTGTCTATCATGTGCAAATGTCAAAGCACACAGAATTGCCATTTATTTTTCTCAACTGAAATATCCCTAATCCATCAAATTGTTTCATTAAAGTGTCATCTTAATATTATGGTGTAATTTGAAAATGCCAAGCAACTATATTTTTCTGTTATTTCCCCCTATATTTTGATATAGTCTGAAAATGTATTTCATAGTTAAGAAACATTTTTCTTTTGGAATAAAGGTCCTTTATTTTTAAACCATAAATTTAAGGGGGAAAATCCTACTTGCAAAGTAAATGTGTTCTTCTCCAAGGAAAAGCATAGCAAAAAAGCAATGCAATGTGACTCAACATTAAAATCTTTCATAAAGAAGGAAATAAGATATTCTAATTGTTATTATTGCCTATACCTTTGTTCAGAAATTATAAATATTTAAAATCATCCTTCCAAATTGGAAAATATGGAATAACCCCTCTAAAACTTTTATTTAGTAAGCTGAAGATATCTCTAATGTGGATGAATATTAAGGGAGAATAACTCATTTATTTGAAAAAATCATATCTAAAAACTAACAAATACATGTCCAGAAGCAAAAAAACAAAAGCAACTAATTGTTTTGCTTTCAGCTATATAATGATTTTTTTTTCAAGCTAAACAGATACTTAATTAAAATATACTGTTAATAGGATTTCTCTCAAAAGGAATTACAAAAATTTACCCCAGAAACAGGAGATAATTTTTTAATGATGTTATCCACCAAAACTCCTTATCATAATCTTAAAAAATGTATTTACTTTAGAAATGATATTCCACCTTACATCAGATGTGTTGCCTGATTATATTCACTTATTTCTTAGCTTTACATTCCAAACTAATTGACTACAGGTCAATTTTTATGTTTTAATGTGGAACAATCTATTTTTACCTGTCTAAAATTTGGTAAATTTATTTCTATTTCTAATACTTTATTTAAACTTTTAGTCGAGTGTTTCCAAATATATATTGTACTACCCACATGTATTCCTATGGCTCAATCTGATTTTTAAAAACACACCCTTCAGTTTCATACATTATCCATCATTATACATTAGTTTCCTTTTTATGCTTACTTGAGGGCTATAGTAGAAATGTGCTAAGAGAATTAATAAAGGTTGGGCCTTCACAGAGCAAAGGCCAGAAGGGCTTTTACTCTGCTTAAGGAGCAGAGTCTACTTTACATCATAATTTAATGTTCTCCATATAATAATTAATCATTTTACAAAGTTCATTGTGTATATATATTAATATAAATTATTGGAATTCTAATAAATTTTGCAAAGAACATTCTGTTACAAGGCCATGATAATTGCTATCTTGTATTGGTATCTGTTTTTTCATATTTTATGGTGATATATGTTTTAGGACAATTGATGCTTTTGTCCATTTTCAACGTGAAAATTCATGCATTGCTACCATTTTGTTTCTTTCAATATTTTTTCTATCAGAGATTATTTTTCTACAGATTATTGGGGCACATGCGATACAGACACCCACTTATCCATCTGCAGTCAAAAAAGTTTGAGAAATCCTCCAGGGAAAGTTTTCTACGTCAAAATCTAAGGAATTGCTGAGTTCCTCAATATACTCTGGAAAGTTCTATGATAGGTTTTAATTTTGTATTTTCTCTTTCAAAGATAAGCTGAAAATTCAGAGTTAAATTCAGTCATGTTCTAGATCATCCTGTGATCATTGTTCTTTGTAGTTTTCATTCAGGATTTTATTGCTTGCATTTACTTTTTGTTGTTCTTTTCTTTTTGTTTTTACTGCATTTGTTCTCAGGGACTGTCAAAGTCAAGGAATGATATAAAACATGCTTTTCGATAGTTCAAGTAGAAAAATATGATCAGAGAATGGAGACCTTGTATAGATACATAGTGCATAAGCATGCCGGGGGTTCCCAGGTGGCTCAGTGGTAAAGAATCCATCTGCCAATGCAGGAGGTGTAAGAGATATAGCCTTGATCCCTGGGTCAGGAAGATCCCCTGGAGGAAGGAAAGGCAACTCTCTCCAGTATTCCTGCCTGGAGAATCCCAGGGACAGAGAAACATTGCAGGCTTCATGGGGTCACAGTGATTTGGACACAAATTAGCTACTGAGCATAGCATGGCATAAGCATAATAAACCCAAATAAAAAGGCCAGCAGAAATGCAATAAGTACCATGTACAAACTTTGAGTCCACTAAGTGCAGCTGCTCTTTTGGGAACATATCATCTTAGCAGTTCATAAATAGTAACTGTCACAATAAGTGTGCAAAATAATTACAATGACCTGGACAGTGATTCAGAGACAATACAACATTCTCAAAATTAAAAGATAAAATCAATAGCAAATGAAAATTAAAAGATGCCAATATATCTTTAGCATTAAGCTTCGCCTGGTCAGTTTAAAGTCAAAAAAACAATTATATTAATAACATTAATGCTTTTGATCTAAATTGTATTATTTTTTATTTTACTTGCTTTGCTTTTAGTTATATAAGAGTAAAAGGGATATTAGAGATACCAAGAAAATTAGAGACCAAGGTAAAATTTCATGGAAAGATGGGCTCGATAAAAGACAGAAATGGCATGAACCTAAAAGAAGCAGAAGATATTAAGAAGAAGTGGCAAGAATACACAGAAGAACTGTACAAAAAAGATCNTGTTGAGATTTGACAGAAAACAACAAAATTCTGTAAAGCAATTATTATTCAATTAATAAATAAATAAATTTTTCAAGTATTTAGTAACTAATAACAATCAAGGAATCAAATACAGGAAAAAAAAAGAATAGGTCTGGAGTTGGATGAAAATCTAGGCTAGAGGTATAAACTCAGAAGTGGCATCATGTAAGATGTTTTATTACATATGATTAAATATGAAAATATGAATGTGGTTCTAAAAATACAAAATTATATGAAGCAGAAAGGAAAGGTATTTCCTATCTTAAGGTCATGAAAATATATTTCTATATTATTTTCCAGCAACTTTGTTGTTTAGTCTGACATATTTAAATCTATAATCCACCTGGAACTTAATTTTTGAATAAGCTGTTAGATAGGGTGCAATTTTCTATTTACATCATCATTTATAGAAAACACTATTCTTTCTTCACAGCTCTGTAGTACCATCTTTTCATAAATTATGCCCTAATATGCAGAGGTCTGTGCCTGAGATCTCTATTCTATTTCATTGTTCTATTTGTCTATTATTTGCCAGTACTATTACTGTATTGCCTTAATTCTTGTTGCTTTATAATAAGTCATGATATCTGGTAAAGGTTGTCTTCCCACTTTGTTCTTATTCTTCAAATCTGTTTTAATTGGTCGGTTCTTTGTTGTTGTTGTTCATTTCTGTATCAATTTTAGAAGAAGCTAAGTAGTGTGCAGGCTAATGGGGTCTCTAGGGGGGAAAAATCTCTGATTTGTTAGTATTTGTCAATTTCCATAGGTTAAATATATGATTGGTTTCAAGCCACCACAAACACTAAAATAACTATTTTGGCCTGGGTTGCATTGAACCTGTACATCAGGCTGAGAAAAATGCTATAATGTGTAGTATAGAGTTGTCCAGCCCATGAATATAATACATTCTCCATTTATTTAGATCTTTAATTTCTCTCCATAATACATTATAATGTCTTTCTTTTTTATATACTTTTTTGTAAAGATCTTGCTCATATTTTTTAGTTTATTACTAGGAATTGGACATATTTTATTAAATATAAATATATTTACAAATATATAATTTATAAGGGCTTCTCTGGTGGTTCAGATGGTAGAGTCTACTTACAATGCAGGAGACCTGGATTCCATCCCTGGGTCAGGAAGAACCCCTAGAGAAGGGAATGGCAATCCACTGCAGTATTCTTGCCTGGGAAATCCCGTGAACAGAGGACCCTGGTGGGCTGCAGTCTGTGTGGTCTCAAAGAGCTGAATAGGACTGAGCAACTAACACACGTGTAATTTATATGCTAATTAAAAGTTTGTTTTGTTTTTTTTTAATGTTTCTTGCTGATATAAAGAAATGTATTTTTTTTAAAGGTTATATTGTCATTGTGCTCATCAATTCCCTAACTCACATACACATTTTAAAATTTATCTGTACATTTTTTTCATTTTTTATGTATGCATATTTTTGTGTGAATGATGATTTTATTTCTTTTTTATTCCTTGTTCCTTATATTTCTTCTTGCCTTGCTGCACTGTATTTCCAGTACAATGTTAGATAAATTAGTGACTGCTTTCATTCTTTTTCTATTCCAGATTTCTGAGTAAAAGCTTCTAGCATTTTACTGTTAAATACGACTTTCTGGTATACGGTTTTTTTTTGTTGTTTTTTTCCCCATTTGTTTTTGTTCATTTGTTTTTATACATTCCCTGTATTGAATTATGGAGGTTCTCTTCTTGTCTTAGTTTGATAAAGGTTTTTAATTATATATGAATGGTTGCTGAATTTTATCAAATGCTTTGTCTCCATTTTTATAGACCATATTATTTTTCTTTTTTATGCAAATGTAATGAATAACACTAATCACTGTTTTAATATTATATCAATCTTAAATTCTATATAAACTAGTAAATATATATTACTGGTTTCAGTTTGCTAAGTTTAACATTTTTACATCTATGGGTATGAATATAATTACCTGTAATTTTCCTTTTATCTTAATATCCTTGTCAAATTTTATTATCAAAGTATTCTGTTTTATGAAAGAAGATAGGGAGTACTCCTTTTTTTCTATTCTCTGGAAGAATTTGGGTTTATTTCTAGGATTACATTGGATTTGTTTATTGTTTGGTTAAATTCACTATTAAAAATAAGAAATTATATTAAAGAAAATAGGGCTGTTCAAGTTTTTTTACTTCTTTTTGTGTTAATTTTGGAAAATTGTATTGTTAGAAATTTCCATTACTTAAACATTTTCAAAATTGGCAAAAAGGTGTCCATATTACCTTACTGTAAACTTTTCCAGATCTATAAAATCCATACTGATCATAATGATGTCCCCATTTTGTTGCTGGTACTGATTTTTTCATGCCTTTCTCTTTCATTAATATCAACATAAGGTTTTAAAAATTTTACTAATACCCTAAAAGAAATAATATCTGAATTTTGTTGATCTTTTCTGTTATTTTTTATACCATTTTCTGCTGTTAACTTTATTTCTTTCTTCCCTCTATTTTCTTTGGATTTTATTTTATTGTTTTTTAACTTTTTAAGATAGATGCATAACTTACTTTTAGCTTTTTTTCCTTTTGAATTCATACTTTTTAAAGCTTTAAATTTTCTTTAAGCATGGCACCATACCCTACATATTTGATACTTAGTAATTTTATTATCTTCAGTTAAAATATTTTATAATCTTTAATATATTCTCTTCATTGAGCCCTAATTTACTTAAGCATATATTTCTTAATTTCTAAATTAACATAAAAATTCCAGGGAAGTATCTGATACTGATTTCTAGTATAGTTGCATTGTGACCCTAGAATATACTTTGCATGACTTTAGTTGCTTGAAATTTGTAGAACCTTACTTGGTTCTTAATATGATACATTTTTGAAATATTCCATGTCTATTAAAAAACAATGTATATTATCCAGTTTTTGTCTATATGATTCTATACATGTTAATTAGGTCATTTATGCTTCATGTCTTTCCACTTTATCCAAACTGATTTTCTGTTTGCTTTTATTATAAAGAGAAGTATATTATAACCTTTCACTATAACTGTGTGTTTATCCCTTTTTGCTGTCAGTTTCACATAGCCTTTGAAGGCTATGTTCAGTTCGGTTCAGTTCAGTTGTTCAGTGGAGTCTGACTCTTTGTGACCCCATGGACTGCAACACACGAGGCTTCCCTGTTCACCAACTCCCAGAGCTTACTCAGTCTCATGTCCATTGAGTGGGTGATGCCATCCAATCATCTCATCCTCTGTTGTTCCCTTCTCCTCCCGCAAAGCTATGTTATTAGACACAAAAAACATATAGAATTTTCCATAAAATGTTCTTACTTTTTCCTTAAGCTCTGTTTTCTGATATTATGGTTATACAAACTTTTATTTAATGGAAATTTTTTTTACTTGCCATCTTTTTATGTCAGTAGATTTTAGATATTCTCTCAAAAAGAATATAGTTTTTAATGCAATCTGATGTTTATTTTTTAATTGGAATATTATGCTCTTTATACTTAGTATACTTACTGATATTTCAGTTTAAATCTACCATTCTATTATGAGCTTTCTATTCTGCCTGCTTTGTTCTTTCCTCTTCATTCTCAACTTCATTTATATTGATAAATTTTGATTCTATTTTCCTTATATTTCCCACAAAGTTATACACCCTTACTATTAAGTGGTTGGCTTACTTACTATAGCATGTATTCTTGGCTTATGAAAATCTAGTTATCAATTGGTTCTTTCAGACTCTACCTAGAAAATGAAAGTAGATCAAAGACATTAAATAATTTCATTCACCCTCATTTTACTTAGATTGATTTAATTTTATGTATCTTCCTTTTAAGTATAAGTGCTATTATTTGGTATGTATCTTATTTATGTATATTTACAACCCAAACAAAACCCTATTATGACTCTCTTACATAGCCAATAATCTTTCTTACTCATTTATTTAGCTATTACAGTCAGTTTTCAAAAATAGAATAACCACTCAGCCAAAGATTTGTTTAGTTTTCAATACTGATGATGCCATACACATTTAAACAGGGTATGAAAATGTTTATTACTTACGTAATGAAGCTGACTGAGGAGAGCAGAGCAGATCTTCTAAGATGGTCTCAAAATTTGGGAGAATAGGAAGATGATACTTGTTATTGTTGTTAGTAGCTCAGTCGTTTCCAACTCTTTGCAACCCCATGGACTGCAGCACTCCAGGCTTTCCTGTCCTTCGCCATGTCCCAGAACTTGCTCAAACTCATGTCCATTGAGTTGGTTATGCCATCCAACCATCTCATCCTCTGTCATCCCATTCTCCTCCTGTGTTCAATCTTTCCCAGCATCAGGGTCTTTGTTAATAAGCTGGTTCTTCACATCAGGTGGCCAAATTATTGGAGCTTCAGCTTCAGCATCAGTCCTTCCAGTGAATATTCAGGACTGATTTCCTTTAGGATGGACTGGTTGGATCTCCTTACAGTCCAAGGGGCTCTCAAGAGTCTTCTCCAACACCACAGTTCAAAAGCATCCATTCTTCAGCACTCAGCTTTATAGTCCAACTCTCATATCCATACATGACTACTGGAAAAACCATAGCTCTGACTATATGGACCTTTGTTGGCAAAGTAATACCTCTGCTTTTTAGTATGCTGTCTAGGTTGGTCATATCTTATCTTTCAAGGAACAAGCATCTTTTAATTTCATGGCTGAAGTCACCATCTCCAGTGATTTGGGAGCCCAAGAAAATGAAGTTTCTCACTGTTTCCATTGTTGGCCCATCTATTTGCCATGAAGTGATGGGACCAGATGCCATGATCTTAGTTATTTCAACGTTGAATTTTAAGCCAGCCTTTTCACTCTTCTCTTTCACTTTCATCTAGAAGCTATTTAGTTCCTCTTTGCTTTCTGCCGTAAGTGTGGTATCATCTGCATATTCGAGGTTATTGATATTTCTCCCGGCAATCTTGATTCCAGTTTGTGCTTCATCCAGCTTGGCATTTAGCAGGATGTACTCTTCATGTAAGTTAAATAAGCAGGGTGACAATATACAGCCATGACATACTCCTTTCTCAGTTTTGAAGCATTCTGTTGTTCCATATCCAGTTCTAACTGTTGCTTCTTGACCTGCATACAGGTTTTGCAGGAGGCAGGTANAGCTTGGCATTTAGCAGGATGTACTCTTCATGTAAGTTAAATAAGCAGGGTGACAATATACAGCCATGACATACTCCTTTCTCAGTTTTGAAGCATTCTGTTGTTCCATATCCAGTTCTAACTGTTGCTTCTTGACCTGCATACAGGTTTTGCAGGAGGCAGGTAAAGTAGACTAGCTTGGAGTTTTTATGGTGTTTAGAGGGTGGGCTAACATGAGAGTCTGTGTGTAAGTAGGGGCCTAAATCATTCAAATCTCACACTGGTACCAGAGGGAATACCCAGACATTTTTCTTAACCTGTTCAGATATGGAGCAGAAAGTCAAGAGGGAGAAGGGGTAGTTTAAAAACTTTTAGCATTCAAATATCAAAACATGGAGTCAGGCTCCCTAATACTTAGGCTTTCATTGCTTTTAATGACTTCCTACATTTCTAAGTTTCCACCTGAGATGGAAACTTTTCATTGTACCTAAAGAACATCCTTTAATATTTATTTTAGTGTGTCTCTTTCTGGGAAATTATTTTGTCAATCTGAAAAGATTTTTTTCACTATCAATTTTAGAAGATATGAGGTTGAAAGTTGTTATAGGGATGGTCCTAAGATGGCAGAGGAATAGGACGGGGAGACCACTTTCTCCCCCACAAATTCATCGAAAGAACATTTGAGCGCTGAGCAAATTCCACAAAACAACTTCTGAATGCTGCCAGAGGACATCAGGCACCCAGAAAACAGCCCATTGTCTTTGAAAGAAGACGAATGACATCTGCCAGGAAGGTTGCAGCCAGAAGTCAGCTCCACAGAAGAGACCCTTGGCACACTGGTGATGGGGGCACCCACTGCAACCCAGGAGGCCGACGGCTGGGAGGGGGAGGTGATAAGATGCACTCGCCACCTGCGGAGAGCGTGCTTCCAAAGCGCCTGGTCGCCTGAACTGCTTGGACCAGGGAAGGGTACAAAACACAGGCCCAACCAAGTCTGCACCTTTGTGGAGTACCCGAGAACCTGAACCTGTGTGGCTGAGACCTGCGAAGTGCCTGCAACCCAGGGCCTGTTCGCTGCAGAGCAACCTGGAGCCAGAGCAGTGTAGACTAGGAAAGCACACATGCCGTGAGTGGGGGCAAACCCAGTGTGGCCCAGACACTGTGAGCACCCCCCACATACGCCAGTGATATTTGTTTGCAGTGTTCCTTCCTCCCCATAGCATGAATGAACAAGTGAGCCTAAACAAGAGACCACCTTCACCCCCGTGTGTCAGGGTGGAAATTAGACACTGAAGAGACCTGCAAACAGAAGAAGCCAAATACACTGAGGGAAACAATTTGGAAGTGACCGGTGCAACAGATTAAAATCCCTGTAGTTAACACCAGATACATTGGAAGGGGCCTATAGGTCTTGAGAAGTATAAGCTGGAACAAGGAACTATCTGAAACTGAACTGACCCCTAACTGACCCCACACTACCCACAACAGCTCCAGAGAAATTCCTAGAAATATTTTTACTATGATCATTTTTTCTTTTTTTAAAGTCCCATATTAATCCTTTAAGTTTCATTTTTATAACCTACTATTACCTTGCTAAAAAAACAAAAAACCCAAAACCTATTTTAAAAGCAAACAATATGTATTTCTTATACTTTTTGTGATTTTGTTTTGTTTTTTAATATTGTATTTTTGAGAGTCTAACCTCTACTCTAGATTTTTAATCTTTGCTTTATGGTATTTGTTATCAATTTTATACTTTTAAGAATCCAATCTTCAGTACCCATTTTTACTTAGGAGTGTGACTCCTGGTTTGATTACTCTCTCCCCCTTTTACTCTCCTTTTTCTCCCCCAGGTCACCTCTATCTCCCCCGCCGCCTTCTCTTCTCTACCCAACTCTGTGAATCTCTTTGTGTTTTCCAGGCTGTGGAGAACACTTAGGGAACAGAGTAATGCCTAGATCTATCTCTCTCCTTTTGATTCCCCCTTTTCTCCTGCTCACCTCTATCTCTTTCCTCCCTCTTCTCTTTATGTAACTCCGTGAACCTCTCTGAGGGTTCCAGATTGTGGAGAGAACATAGGAAATTGTTTACTGGCTAGATTGCTCTCACCCCTTTTGATTACCCCTCTTCTTCCTCCTGGTCACCTCTATCTCCCTATCCCTCTTCTCTTCTCCATGTAACTCTGTGAACCTCTGGGTGTCCTTCACTGTGGAGAATCTTTTCACCATTAACCTAGATGTTTTATCATTGGTGCTGTATGGGTGCAGAAGTCTTGAGGCTACTATAAGAATAAGACTGAAAACCAGAGGCAGGAGGCTTAAGCCCAAAACTTGAGAACACCAGAGAGCTCCTGACTCCAAGGAACCTCAATTGATAAGAGATCACCCAAAAGCTTCCATACCTACACCAAAACCAAACACCACCCAAGATCCAACAAGTTCCAGAGCAAGACATACCATGCAAATTCTTCAGCAATACAGGAACATAGCCCTGAGCTTCAATATACAGACTGCCAAAAGTCACACCAAACCTATAGACATCTCAAAACTCACTACTGGATACTTCATTGCACTCCAGAGAGAAGAAATCCAGCTCCGCCCACCAGAACACCTAAGCAGGAAGCCTTGACAAACCATTCGTCCAACCCCACCCACAGGGAGGAACCTCCACAATAAAGAGGAACCATAAACTGCCAGAATACAGAAAGGCTACCCCAAACACAGCATTTTAAACAAGATGAAATGGCAGATAAATACTCAACAGGTAAAGGAACATGATAAATGCCTACAAAACCAAACAAAAGAGGAAGAGATATGGAGTCTACCTGAAAAAGGATTCAAAATAATGATAGTAAAAAGGACCCAAAATCTTGAAAACAAAATGGAGTTTCAGATAAATAGCTTGGAGACAAAGATTGAGAAGATGTAAGAAATGTTTAACAAGGACCTGAAGAAATGAAAAGGAGTCAATCAATAATGAATAATGCAATAAATGAGATAAAAAAACACTCTGGAGGGAACCAACAGTAGAATAACTGAGGCAGAAGATAGGATAAGTGAAGTAGAAGATAGAATAGTAGAAATAAATGAAGCAGAGAGGAAAAAAGAAAAAAGAATTAAAAGAAATGAGGACAACTTCAGGGACTTCTGGGACAATGTGAAATGCCCCAACATTCAAATCATAGGAGTCCCAGAAGAAGAAAACAAAAAGAAAGGCCAAGAGAAAATACTCAAGGAGATAATAGTTGAAAACTTCCCTAAAATGGGGAAGGAAATAGCCACCCAAGTCCAAGAAACCCAGAGAGTTCCAAACAGGATAAACCCAAGGCAAAATTAGCAAAAATCAAACACAAAGAACAACTATTAAAAGCAGCAAGGGAAAAGCAACAAATAACACACAAGGGGGTTCCCATAAGGATAACAGCTGACCTCTCAATAGAAACTCTTCAGGCCAGAAGGGAATGGCAGAACATATTTAAAGTGATGAAAGAGAAAAACCTACAACCCAGATTACTGTACCCATCAAGGATCTCATTCAAATATGAAGGAGAAATCAAAAGCTTTACAGACAAGCAAAAGCTGAGAGAATTCAGCACTACCAAACCAGCTCTCCAACAAATGCTAAAGGATATTCTCTAGACAGGAAACATTGAAAAGGTGTATAACTCAAACACCAAACAACAAAGTAAATGGCAATGGGATCATACTTATCAATAATTACCTTAAATGTAAATGGGTTGAATGACCCAACCAAAAGACAAAGACTGGCTGAATGGATATGAAAACAAGACCCCTATATATGCTGTCTACCAGAGACCCACCACAACACAAGGGACACATACAGACTGAAAGTGAAGGGCTGGAAAAAGATATTTTATACAAATGGAGACCGAAAAAAAAGCATGAGTAGCAATACTCATATCAGATTAAATGGTCTTTGAAATAAAGGCTGTGAAATGAGACAAATAAGGACACTACATAATGATCAAAGGATCAATCCTAGAAGATATAACAATTATAAATATATATGCACCCAACATAGGAGCACTGCAATATGTAAGGCAAATGCTAACAAGTATGAAAGGGGAAATTAACAATAACACAATAATAGTGGGGGACTTTAATATCCCACTCACACTTATGGATTGATCGACTAAACAGAAAATTAACAAGGAAACACAAACTTTAAATGACCCAATGAACCAGTTAGACCTACTTGATATCTACAGGATATTTCACCCCAAAACAAGGAGTTTCACCTTTTTCTCAAGTGCACACAGAATCTTCTCCAGGATAGATCACATCCTGGGCCATAAATCTAGCTTTGGTAAATTCAAAAAAAATTGAAATCATTCCAAGTATCTTTTCTGACCACAATGCAGTAAGATTACATCTCAATTACAGGGGGGAAAAACTGTTAATTCCAACATATGGAGGCTAAATAACATGCTTCTGAATAATACAAATCATAGAAGAAATTTAAAAAGAAATCAAAATATGCATAGAAATGAATGAATATAAAAACACAACAACCCAAAACCTATGGGACACTGTAAAAGCAGTGCTAAGGGGAAGATTCATAGCAGGCTTACCTCAAGAAATAAGAAAACAGTCAAATAAATAACCTAACTCTACACCTAAAGCAACTACAAAAGGAAGAAATGAAGAACCCCAGGGTTAGCAGAAGGAAAGAAATCTTAAAAATTAGGGCAGAAATAAATGTAAAAGAAACAAAAGAGACCATAGCAAAAATCAATGAAGCTAAAAGCTGGTTCTTTGGGAAGATAAATGAAATTGACAAACCATTATCCAGGCTCATCAAGAAACAAAGGGAGAAGAATCAAATCAACAAAATTAGAAATGAAAATGGAGAAATCACAACAGACAACACAGAAATGCAAAAGATTATAAGAGACTACGATCAGCAACTATATGCCAATAAAGTGAACAACTTGGAAGAAATGGACAAATTCTTAGAAAAGTATAACTTTCCAAAACTGAATCAGGAAGAAATAGAAAACTTTAACAGACCCATCACAAGCACAGAAATCAAAACTGTAATCAGAAACCTTCCAGCAAACTAAAGCCCTGGACCAGACGGCTTCTCAGCTGAATTCTACCAAAAATTTAGAGAAGAGCTAACACCTATCCTACTCAAACTTTTCCAGAAAAGTGCAGAGGAAGGTAAACTTCCAAACTCATTCTATGAGGCCACCATCACCCTAATACCAAAACCTGACAAAGATGCCACAAAAAAAGAAAACTACCTTCCAATATCACTGATGAATATAGACGCAAAAATCCTTAACACAATTCTAGCAAACAGAATATAAAAACATATTTAAAAGATCATACATCATGGCCAAGTGGGCTTTATCCCAGGAATGCAAGGATTCTTTAATATACACAAATCAATCAATGTAATACACCACATTAACAAATTGAAAGATAAAAACCATATAATTATCTCAATAGAGGCAGAGGAAGCCTTTGACAAAATTCAACATCCATTTATAATAAAACCTCTCCAGAAAGCAGGCATAGAAGGAACATACCTCAACATAATAAAAGTTATCTATGACAAACCCACAGCAAAGTTTATCCTCAATGGTGAAAAATTGAAAGCATTTCCCCTAAAGTCAGGAACAAGGCAAGGGTGCCAACTCTCACCACTGCTACTCAACATAGTTTTGGAAGTTCTGGCCACAGCAAACAGAGCAGAAAAAGAAATAAAAGGAATCCAGATTGGAAAAGACGAAGTAAAACTTTCACTGTTTGCAGATTACATGATCCTCTACATAGAAAACCCTAAAGACTCCACCAGAAAATTACTAGAGCTAATCAATGAATATAATAAAGTCGCAGGATATAAAATCAACACACAGAAATCCCTTGCATTCCTATACACTAACAATGAGAAAAGAGAAAGAGAAATTAAGGAAACAATTCCATTCACCATTGCAACGAAAAGAATAAAATACTTAGGAATATATCTACCTAAAGAAAAAAAAAAGACCTATATATAGAAAACTATAAAAAACTGATGAAAGAAATCAAAGATTACACAAATAAATGGAGAAATACACCAAGTTCCTGGATTGGAAGAATCAATACAGCGAAAATGAGTATACTACCCAAAGCAATCTATAAATTCAATGCAATCCCTATCAAGCTACCAATGGTATTTTTCACAGAACTAGAACAAATAATTTCACAATTTGTATGGAAATACAAAAAACCTCAAATAGCCAAAACAATCTTGAGAAAGAAGAATGGAACTGGAGGAATCAACCTGCCTGACTTCAGACTATACTACAATGCTACAGTCATCAAGACAGTATGGTACTGGCACAAAGACAGAAATATAGATCAATGGAACAAAATAGAAAGCCCAGANCACTGAACAGTGTTACTAGTTTCCTAACGACCTTCTTTTCCCTCTCTCTTCTTTTCTCTACAAATGTTTATTGACTGTCAGTCGTTGGAAACCAAAACAGCCCCTTTTTAAGTTCCAGTACTTTGACTACCTGATGTGAAGAACTGACTCATTGGAAAAGACCTTGATGCTGGGAAAGATCGAAGACAAAAGGAGAAGGTGGTGGCAGAGGATGAGATGGTTAGATAGCATCACTGATTCAATAGACATGAATTTGAGCAAATCCCAGGAGATAGTAGAAGACAGGGGAGCCTGGCGTGCTGCACTACACGGGGTGAAGAGTCTGACATGACTTAATGACTGAACAGCAACAACACCGAACTTACAGTTTTGTGGGAGAAAACAGATATGAAACAAAACCCCACACAACTAAGCACGTATTTGTAAACTGGTTCTGTACTATATATAAAAAGTAGTGTCATGAAAGAGGTCTACTTCAGATGGGGGAGATACGAAAAGGTCTCTTTGAGGAAGTGACACATTAGCTGAAGACTCGAATGTCTTAGGCAAATTGCTTCATTCCTCGATTTCCATCTCGTGGCAAAAAGTTCTGTTTTGCAGTTCTCAACCCTGGGTAGTGTTCAGGTGTGTCATTTTGTTGTTGTCATCACAAAGATTCAGGGAGTATAACTGAAAGTTTGTGTACAGAAGCACCAATACTAAATGCTAACAATGGTTCTGCATAACAAAGATGAGTCCTGCTTGAAACACTAACAACATATTCATCGGAGAAGCCCATAGGCAGCCAACCTCATCAGGAGAGCTGCCCCTCAGTCTCTGTTGCTCTGGAAGTGATGGGATGGAATCAGGTTGGCACAGCTTGAGTCCCCTGTCCACTCCTGAACCAAGTACAGTGACTCAGAGTGGGAAGGGGTGAAACTACCAAGGCAAATAGTGGTGCTGAATTCTGCCGGGCTGGCAGAGAAGCTGATGACCATTACATGGGTGAGAAGAGCAGTGGTGCAAGATGAGGCTGGATAGGGAGGCAGGGCCGATCACTCAGGGCCTTGTCAAAAATGCTGGATTCCTCCTGGGTGCCCTGGGAGACCACAGACAGGTTTTAAGCAGGGGAAGAGGATGGCATAATTTGTGCCAAACTTCAGAGTGTGTACACTAAGTTTTAGTGCAGACACGACTGAGCGACTGAGCATACACGCACGTATGGGCTTCTTGCCTAGACTTTTCTCCATGGAAGAAACACTGTATCTCCTCCACTTCTCTTGCCTTCTCCTTTCTTATATCTTTTTAATGAGTAGATTCCATTGTCTTCTACCTAGAGATGAAAGACAAAGGCAGAACTGTGCTCTGGGAAAGCACCATTCTTTCATAGGCCTCTATCAAGTATGGTTTTCTGACTTGCATCACATTTCAAAATTTGCTTTGTGCTCTGGAGATGAGAGTTAGAAATGAGCAAGTGTTCTTATCCCAGGAAGTCATTGGTTTAATCCAATTAACTACCTAGTGGAAAATCTCTCCATCGCAGCAATGCTTATGCTCTGATGGCCAAGTCCAGGGCATCGCCAACATATCTTTGCAAATTTCATTAGCAGTGGCTATTTCCGTTTTCTTCTAGGTCATTAATGAGTTTGTTAAATGAGGTCGGTTCCAGCACCAGCCTCTGACATGCTCTAGTGGACCTTTTGCTTCCAACCAGATGTATTTCCCGTTTATCCCTGATTACATAGTATTTTCACCCTGCCAGCAATCCATTTAGATGAGAGAATTCAAAAACAGGCCAATTTAATTGGAGCACAACTTTTATGGAAGTAGTTGTTAAATGCATTTCTGATGCCCACATAATGTTACTGTACTCTTGTCACCTGCTCACTGTTCTGTTCTATCTCTTTTATACTTCTTCCTATTGCTTTTTGACAAACAAGTTTTTTTAATTGTAATAAAATGCACATAACATAAAACTTACTACCTTAGCCATTTTAAGTGTACAGTTCAGTAGTGTTAAGTATAGTCATACTCTTGTGCAAGTAATCCCCAGAACATTTTTATCTTGCAAAATTAAACTCTATACCCATGGAACAATCACTCTTATTTTCTCTTCCTCTAAGCCCCTGGAACACTCTACTTTCTGTTTTTACAAATTTGGTTACTCTAGATACCCTGTGTGAGTAGAATCATAGAGTATTTATCTTTTTGTGACTTATTTATTTCACTTAGCTTAATGTCCTCAAGGTTCATTCGCACTGAAGCATGTGTCAGAATTTCTTTCCCTTTAAGAATAAATAATATTCCATTATATAATATATATGTATATTCCATTATATATATATATTTCATTATATATATCTATATATGTATACACTAAATTTTGATTATCCATACATCTGTTAATGGACAATTGGGTTGCTTCTACCTTTCAGTTATTGTGAATGTTGCTGCTATGAACTTCGGTGTACGTTTCTTTCAGTTATTTTATTTATATACCCAGAAGTGAAATTGCAGAATCATATGGAAATAGAATTTGTTTGAGAAACTGTTATACCATTTTCCACAGTGGGTCACCATTTAACATTCCTACTAACAGTGCACCAAATTTTCAGTTTCTCTATATCTTTCCCAGCATTTGTTATTCCTGTCTTTTTGATTATACCCAATCTAATGCATATAAAGTGATATTTCATGGTGGTTCTGGTCTTCCCAGTGGCTCAGATGGTAAAGAATCTGCCTGCGTGCCAAAGACCTGGGCTCGATGCTAAGTTGGGAAGGTCTCCTGGAGGAGGGCATGGCAACCCACTCCAGTTTTCTTATCTGGAGAATCCCCATGGACAGAGGAGCCTGGTGGAATCCAGTCCGTGGGGTCACAGTCAGACACGAGTGAGTGACTAAGCACACACAGCGCAGCCCTGGTGGTTCTGGTTTGCATTTCTACAATGCGTAGTGATGCTGAGCACCTTTTCATAGCTCGTTAGCCATTTGTATATCTTCTTTGGAGAAATATCTATTTCTTTGCTCATTTTTCAATCAGGTTTTTTTGTGTTGTCATGGGAGTTCTTTATATATTCTAGATATTAATCTTTTTATCAGATATATGACTTGCATTTCCCTTATTCCATAAGCCATTTTTCATTCTGTTGATTGTATTTTTTGATGCATAGAAGTTTTAAATTCTGACTTAATCTCCTAATGAGTTTTATGATTTTAGAAATTACCATTTTTCTTGTAGAAATTACCATTCTGTGTATTTGCCACACTTTTTTTCTCTGTTATTCAGTTCTGATACTTCACCTTCTTTAGGGTTAGTAATTCTGAATCATAACTGTTGGCATCAATTTCCACAATATGAAAGAAATCTTTAGTAATGGCTTGAAATAAAAATAAGAAGATGGGATAGGTAATTTGTTGCTTCATTTGGAAAAATTAAGAAGNTCCAGCACCACAGTTCAAAAGCATCAATTCTTCAGTGCTCAGCTTTCTTCACAGTCCAGCTCTCACATCCATACATAGAAAAACCATAGCCTTGACTAGACGGACCTTTGTTGGCAAAGTAATGTTTCTGCTTTTCAATATGCTATCTAGGTTGGTCATAACTTTCCTTTTAAGGAGTAAGCATCTTTAAATTTTATGTATGGTGGTGTTTATTTGTTAATCTCAAACTCCTAATTTATCCCTCCCCTACTTTGATAACGGTCAGTTTATTTTCAATAAGTCTGTTTTATAAATAAATCTATTTGTATATTTTTTAAAACATCAGCTTCCACCTGTGAGTGATATCATGCAATATTTGTCTTTCACTGTGGGTTACTTTACTTTGTATGATAATCTCTGGCTTCACCCAGGTTGCTGCAAATGGAATTATTTCATTCTTTTATATGGCTGAATAATATTCCATTATATGTATATACCACATCTACTTTGTCCATTTAACTTTTGATGGACAAATAAATTGCTTCCATGTCTTGGCTCTTGTGAATAATGCTGCCTTGAAAATTGGTGTGCATGTATCTTTTGGGGTTAGAGTTTTCATTCTTTCTGAATATATGTCCAGGAGTAGGATTCCTGGATCATAGGGTAACAATTTTTAGTTTCTTAAGGAACCTCCATACTCTTCTCCATACTGGCTGAACCAATTTACCTTCTCATTAGTTCCCTTTTCTCTACACCCTCTCCAGCATGTATCATTTGTAGACTTTTTGATGATGGCCATTCTGACCAGCATGAGATGACACCTCACTGTAGTTTTGACTTGCATTTCTTTAAAAATTAGTGGTGTTGAGCGTCTTTTCCTGTGCCTGTTGTCCATCTATATCTTTCTGCAGAAATGTCTACTTGGTATTTGGAGTTTTGTTCCAGCCGCCCTGAAGGAAAGGTGTGCTGACCTGAGTACAGCCTGGCCCATGACAACCACGACAGCCTAAAGAGTGGCCTTGCCACCGTGGGCCCACACTGCGGCCCCATCGGGGCCCAGACATTCCCATGGGGCAACGCGACCTGGGCAGTATGGCCACTTTAACAATATTGACTTTTTAAACCCAAGAACATGGTGTATCTTTCCACCTGTTGTGTTGTCTTCAGTATCAGCATCGTATAGTTCTTGAAGTGCAGGTCATTTACCTCCTTAGGCAGCTTTGCTCCTAGGTGTTTTTTTCTTTTTTGATGCAGTGGTAAATGGGATTGATTCTTTAATTTGTCTTTCTGATATTTTATTGTTAGTGTATAAAAATGCAACAGATTTCGGTATATTAACTTTGTATCCTATAACTTTACCAAATTCATTTATGGGCTCTAGTAGCTTTTTGGTAGCATTTAAAGGATTTTCTTATTGTTTAGTTGCCAAGTCATGTCTGACTCTCTGTAACCCCATGGATTGCAGCACACCAGACTTGCCTGTTGTTCACTGTCTCCCAAAGTTTGCTCAAACTCATGTTCATTGAGTCGGTGATGCCATTCAATCATCTCAGCCTCTATCATCCCCTTCTCCTTCTGCCTTCAATCTTGAAAGAGGTTGTATCACAGCCTTGCCCATCCCAATGGCCTATGAATAACTTTAATATTTAAAAAATATAGAGAGAAGTTGTATCATAGGAAATAACAAAAAACAAAGACAGATTGCCATCTAAGTCAGAAGTTATTATTTGAAAAGATTAATAAAATAGATATATCTCTAGGAAGATTGATTAAGAAAAAGCAAAATGGGGAGATAATAAATAAAAGGATTGAGATGATATAACTATAGTGGAAAAGAAATTAAAGAATAAGTAAGAGACTATCATGAATGACTTTATTCCACTAAACTTGAAAACTGAAAGAATTCTATTTTTTTCAATTTTATCAAAGTGACTCAAAAGAACTATAACTAAATAGTTCTATGATTATATGAAATAAATCAACAATAAAGACTTTTTTTAAAAGAAAAGAAACTCTCTGATGAACTTTCTGATGAACTTTCAGGGTACATATAATTCAAAATTCACAGAAAATTTTCCAGTGAATAGAAAAAGAGGAAATATTCCTTAACAATTTTTTTATGAATCTTATATAGACTTGAAATTAAAAATAATCTGAGAAGAACAATACAAAGAGGGTAAATTATAGGCTAGTCACACTATACACAGAAATAAATTCCAGGTAAATTAAAGACTTCATTACCAAAGCAAAACTTCAAAATTCTCATGAAAAAATTTAATAATGCATTTAAGATTTTGGTGTAAAAAAGGATTATTTATGTGAGATTAAAAAAACACTACCTACAAATGAAAATATTGAAGGACTTGTCTACATTCAAGTTTTCTGTTTGTCACAGACACTATTTTGAAAGTAAAAAGACATATCACAGGAGAATATATCTGAAACACATATAGCGAATAATGGAAAAATGAAAATGTATGCATAGTTTTAAATGCCCCCTAAAAATCAATACAAAAATTAAAATAATCCAATAGCAAGGTATTTCACAGAGGAGATATGAATGGTCTACAAACATGCAGTATGTAAACAGAGAAATACAAATGCAAACCTCACTAAGTACCCACCTGATTGGCAATTGTGTTAAAATAACTCTGACAATACCAAGTGTTTCAAGAGTATAGAATGATGAGACTCTTAAGTATTCCTGGTTGAAATATAAATTAATTACTTAGAAAAGAAATTATATATTTGAAGATGTTTAAACCGTATGACCCCCAGATGTATAAATGCTATGAGCAGAATCATCACATGGTTCTGCCATCACCCTTTTCCATCTTCCACAGCACGGCATGTCCC
The DNA here is from genome assembly GCA_006410875.1 of Neotragus pygmaeus. Taxonomy (NCBI): domain Eukaryota; kingdom Metazoa; phylum Chordata; class Mammalia; order Artiodactyla; family Bovidae; genus Neotragus; species Neotragus pygmaeus. Next base: position 1,609,018 of record SJYV01018739.1, on the reverse strand, counting down.
AGACAGAGGCTACTCTCTTCATTCTGGAAGAAGACACTGGGAATAAAGCTTCAGCTAACGCATAGCCTAGATAGCATATTAAAAATCAGAGACATTACTTTGCCAACAAAGGTCCATCTAATCAAAGCTATGGTTTTTCCAGTAGTCATGTATGGATGTGAGAGTTGGACTATAAAGAAAGCTGAGCGCCAAAGAATTGATGCTTTTGAACTGTGGTGTTGGAGAAGACTCTTGAGAGTCCCTTGGACTGCAAGGAGATCCAACCAGTCCATCCTGAAGGAAATCAGTCCTGAATATTCATTGGAAGGACTAATGCTGATGCTGAAACTCCAATACTTTGGCCACCTGATGCGAAGAACTGGACCATTGGAAAAAGACCCTGATGCTGGGAAAGACTGAAGGCAAGAGGAGAAGGACGACAGGGGATGAGATGGTTGGATGGCATCACTGACTCAATGGACATGAGTTTGAGTAAGCTCCAGGAGTTGGTGATAGACAGGGAAGCCTGGCATGCTGTAATCCAGGGGGTCTCAAAGAGTCAGACCTGACTGAGTGACTAAACTGAACCCATAGCCAATGTAACATGAACANAGGCGGGAGGAGAAGGGGATGACAGAGGATGAGATGGTTGGATAGCATCACCAACTCGATGGACATGAGTCTGAGTAAGCTCCGGCAATTGGTGATGGAGAGGGAAGCCTGGCGTGCTGCGGTCCATGGGGTCGCAAGGAGTCAGACACTACTGAGCAACTGCACTGAACTGAACTGAGCTGAACTGAGCGGAAGATCAGGAATAAGGCAAGCTTGCCCTCTCACCACTGTTACTGAACACATTGCTGTAAGTTGTAGCCTGCACACTTGGGCAATCAGTTCAGTTCAGTTGCACAGTTGTGTCCGACTCTTTGCGACCTCATGATTTCCTTTAGGATTGATCAATGGTGCGTGATCCCTTTAAAGTGCTGATGAATTTTGCTTGCTAATATTTGTTGAGAATTTTTGCATCTGTGTTCATCAGAAATTTCTGGCCTGGAATTTTATTTTTGTATAGTGTTCTTGTCTGGTTTTGGTGTGAGGGTAATACTGGCCTCATGAAATGAGTTTGGAAATGTTCATTCCTGCCTCTTCAGTTTTTTGGATGAGTTTGAGGAGAATTTGTACCAATTTTCTAAACATTTTCTAGAATTCTCTAGTAAATGCATCAGGTCCTGGGAAGTTGGGAAGTTTCGGATTATTTACTCAATTTCCCTACTCATTATTGGGCTTTTCAGATAGTTTTGCTTCTTCACAGCTCAGACCTGGTAGATTGTGCATTTCAAGGAATGTGTCTGTGTATTTCAGTTTATGCGACTTGTTGGCCTCTGAATATCTGTGGTCCCTGAAGAACCTTTGTACTTCCACCACAACGCCTCCTCTGTCACTTATCATATCATCGGTTTGAGTCCTCACCTAGATCATATGTTTAATGAAATGCCAGAAAACTACCTATAACTTGTGCTTCCAGAATTTAGGGCCACTGTGAAGCTGAAGCTCTGTCCCTCAAAACTGGAGTTCCAGAGATCTCTAGTCCTGAGTGAGAGGCTCTGTCCTGGAGAGCTGGAGGGGACAGACCCTGGGGAACCCAGGGCCAGGTGAGCCGCATGGGAGATGGTTGCCTGTCTGCCCGGCTCCCAGCACAGCTGGGAGCTGGATCTCTGGGCCGATTCAGCAGGACCAGGGAGCAGGAGAAGGGTTGAGGATTCTGGAGTCAAAAAAGCTGTGTTCCAACTGCATCTGCATCCTTTTCCCATCTGAGACTCAGGATGTCCGCGGGCGACCCGACCTGAGTCCTCCCCCATCCAGGGCCGGCGGGGCAGACAGCAGCTCTCAGGAAGCTGCCCACGCCCCTCCCCTCCCTCCACCCTCTCCCCCTGCCCNTGACAGAGCATATTATATAGTCCATATACATGTGTATAAATACATACACATGCATATATACATATGTACTATCTCTATACAAATATACTTTTAAATTCTATTGCTTGTGTCAAACATTTCATAATAATAAAACAGGAAAGTATATTAAAACCATGAAATAATAAACTGAACACATGCTTTGACCTATTCTTCTTCACAAAACCGTACTAAAGCAACAGCATGAACACAGGAGAACGGGAGGGGAAAAACGGCAACCAGAGTTTTGACTAAACAGCCCAGAGAAAGCTGAAACCTAGACTAGCAGCTTGACAAGCCTAGACTCAGGATGCTTCAAATCAAATTACTCCAGGGAAGTTCAGCAACTGTAGGCATAATGGACCTTACAAGAAGACTGTTCAGTTAAGGATGAAAACAGAAGAGTTACCTTAAAATGCCGTAATTTGCAGTTGGACCCTCATATCTGTTCCTCCATCATAAGAAGCTGAGTTACTGCTCATTCTCTATCCTGCAGAAGATGAGAAGTTTAATTCTAAAGATATTGAACTCCAGGATGTCAGGCAAAGCTGATCACAAAAATAGTTTTCTAAAACACAGATCAAATAAGAATCCACAGTAAAAAATGTTCCTCCAGTTTTTGCAGTATTCAATGCCAGAATTACTCTGAAAGAATAAGCAGTTATTTCTACAAAGAGGTTAAAGTGATCGTTCTCCTAGGGCCATTACAACTCCTAAAATGTGTATATGTGGGGAATCCTCAATTTAGTTGTTCAAAAAAATATTTGAATAACTTCTATATGGCAAGACTGCCTTAAACAAGAGATACAGAAATTTTCCTGAGTTCTCTCAAGAGATGAGTGTTAGAGGGGATGACGAAGTATTAAATAAATGATTACACAAATTATTAACCAATTACAATGGTAATAAGTGCTTCATTGGTGACCAATAGCCATTCTTGTAAATATTTTGTACATAAAAATGTTTAACTGTTATGGCATGGATATCAACTAGACTAGATTGGTAAACATTTCCAGTGCCTCTCAACTAAACAGCATCACTGAATATAAGAAGTAATGGCCTCTCACTCAAAGTATGGTTACTCCATATTTATTACTAAAATTGGAAAAATAGAAGGAAGACTCTTTTTTTTTTTTTTTAACTTTATTCTACTTTACAATACTGTATTGGTTTTGCCATACATCGACATGAATCCATCACAGGTATATACGACCTCCCAATCCTGAATCCCCCTCCCACCTCCCACCCCACATTGTCTCTCTGGATCATCCCCGTGCACCAGCCCCAAGCATCCTGCATCCTGCATCGAACATAGACTGGCGCCTTGTTAGACTTGTCTAAAGGTCATACTGTGATATTAACAACAGTTAAACTGGAGTGCCATTCTTGAAGTCACGTGACATAGTATTATACTTAAGCACAGTTAACTGATTTTCCACACTTGCAGGACAAATGAGGAACAGTAAAAAATAATCATAAAACCCTGGATTATTAAATGACCAAACAACTCTATAGTACTCATTTAATTTTTACAAGCTAAAATTAATATCCTAGGGAGTAAGACAGAGTTGGCAGTCAGGGAAATGTGGAAGCAGGTTTTTGAGGTGACAATATTAAGATCTACAGTTAGTACAGAGGTTAGTTTTCCCCTTTCCTTAACTATAGGATCTGGGATCTTAAATTTGGATTATGGAAGTCAGAAAGGGTAGGAATCTAAAGGGTATAAGAAATCACCTACAGAGTGGAGGTTAAAAAAACAGTCTTCTTGATGTGTTTTGAATTCTTCGAGAGCGTCTATTTTGTACAAAGCAGCCTTTTTTTCTCTACTGACTCTGCTCTTTCTGTCTCTCTCATATTCTTTTTCTCTCCTATCCCCCCTTCCAAACTTCAAGGTGACCTCCTCTGCGTGGTGGGTAACTGATGTATGAAGGAGACCACCCGGCTGGGCCTACCACACACTGCAAGTGCCACCCCGGTCTGGTAGGGTTCAGGAAGCACCCCCCCTTTAGCACGCTTTGTATTTTTTGTTGTATTGTTCCCCTAGCACTGGATAAAAAACATGGCATGAACAATAGAGCTGTGTGAGATTTAAAATATCTGAATACATAATAATTTTACCCAGCTTTCAGAAAAACTCAAAAGTAAATAACAAAAACCACTCCTCAGAATGTGTGAGCCTAAATTTTCAGTCACTTTGGAAGCATTTTTCTTCCTTTTCTGGTTTTTCATTATCTAGGCCAGTTGGCAATAAAACAGCATTTAATTATACATAAACGTGAGAACTCTGGTGAGAGAATATGGATTGTGATCTAGTCAGAACTAGTTTAGGGCCAGAAATTGTTCATTCTTGATGGCTTCATTCTTATCTGCTTTTCCCCTATTTATTTTGTACTTTTATTTTCCCCTGCAGTTTTCTTTCTCAACTTTTTCTTTTTTTTTTTTTTGCTATATGGTCTTCTCTGTTCCCTTTCATTATTTTCTCTTTTAAAAGTCCCACCTTTACCAAGGTACAAGCAGTCTCCTGGCAGGGGGAAAAAAATAAAAGAAGAAAACTATTTGGTTCAGAAATAATTACCCCAAATTGGCAAATTTTTCTGCAGCAATGTAAATCATAGTCACATTAATGAGATCACATTTTACAGTGAAAGGTACTTTTAGGGAAGGTATGATAAAACATGCTCCATTTAAGTCTGAAGCCTCTCCTGGAAATACATCGTGGGCTTCATTTGAATAAAATTTGTCCTATGAATCTGTTGCTTCTTATGGATTTTGAGAAAGTGCCCTGTTCTTCCTGTCAGTGGCAGACGGCATCTCTTTAATTTTTTTTTCCCAATAATATTGCAGTACTTCAGTACTCATTTTAAAGATAGATGGATTTTTTTCTCTCATAAAGAAGAACATTGTGGGGGAAAAAATGCTGGATGTGATTTCAAAAAATGTCAAAATATGTCAAACGCAGATACCACTCAAGGGTTTCATTAACTGAAGCTTTGGTGATAAGTGTCATCTTGTCAAAGACCCACCCATCTCTTCCAATACATTACCAAATGTACTAATTTCCTTGCCGAGCTTGATGTTTATTGTATAGCTGAAATTGAAAATGGTCGGTAATGGAGTGAGCTTCAATCCAAGACCAATTCTGAATCTAAATTACTTGCTTCTTTCAATAGCATCGACAGAGGAGAGCTTTATGCACCTTGTACCTAATCAACCCTTACTGTGACCCTAAATTCAGCAGTCTTCAGAGATTAATAATAAAATCCTCAGTTCAAACAATTATTTGCCCTGAACAAGTTGCCCATTTCTTATGCTGAGAATGAAAGAATGTGACATTATTTTTTAAAAGCTCTGCATGTTGTGGCCCACCATTTATTTTTGATCTCTGACCCCCCCGCTGAAGCATGATTGCAAATCCTACATGCTTGCTGGAATATTTTTTGGAGGGTGGCGGGGAATTGAGAGGAGATTTCTTTGTTAGCATTTTAACATGCCTCTTCTCATTCCATATCCCCTTATGACTATGGTTTTCACAAAATAAATGAGATATATTCTAGCAATATATGTATTACAAAAGTTTTTAATACAGGTCTTTAATGATCATAGAAAGCATGACCTAATTCTGGCTTTGTATAAAACTATTCGTAATCTCTAAAAAATAAACACAAACTCTGGGAAAAATCAACTATATCTCTACTTTCTCAAATAAAAATATGTCAAATTCAGAGAATGTCTTTCTGAGACTCAAACCATAAGTTTTTTAATGAAATGTTTTCCTCACTCTATCCCATTGGGCATTATAGCCCTTGAGAGATTAGCTGAGCAATATCATTCTTTTACTCATATTTACAAAGAAAAAATATTCCTTCACATTCAGGGCCACAAGGTTGTGGGATTTGTTTTGTTCTGTATTTTGTGTTTTCAACTTCCTTTGTCCAGTTAGTATTCATTAGTGTGGTTACGGTGATAGACAGAAAGGCTCAATCTCTGCTTGTCATAATGTTTGGGTTGGAGGAAAAATCTGAATCAAAAAGGTAAAGGAAATATTTGGACACCCGAAATGGATGGTTTCTTAGATTGATCAGTAAGAGTCACTCCTATGTCCAGGAACCTACTAGGGGAGGGAAGAGACCCATGGTACATTGCTGCCCTAGAAACTCTGCCTGACATTTGACATGGTCGACATTTCCTCTGGCTGGCTGCTTTTGGAGGGAAACCCTCCCTCAGGACTGCCCTGGTTGACAAAATGAGTGTTTCCAGAAGAGTCTCATGCCTCTTGAATGCACTTTTTAATGCCCGACAGCAATAATGGCCATCTAAGTATTGATTATATAATATGTCTGCTGAGGTGGCAACTACATTATTGTTGCAAGAGGCCAAGAGGCTGAGAAACTAGGTTATCTATGAACTGTCTCAGCCATTGAGCATTTTCTTGAGCAAAGGTCAATATACAAAGCTATCTTTGGACCTTATTTTAGCTTATTCTATGATTTCAATTGACAGATAATGCGACGAGATGGCCAGCATGTTCCAAGTCCTTTGCAAACAGCCTCAAGTTTATCATGGCATAGGCATAATTTTTTCATCGCCACAAGGGGACGGTAGTCTTACGGAGGTCTGATTCGCGAGGAAGACTAGGAGTTGCCCAGGCTGTTGCTCTGGGAGGGCACCCGGATGCTAATTAGCAGCAGTGAATTGGTTAAGTAGACTTTGAAAGGCAGTCAGGAAATAATTTAATATTTTTTCTTTCATCCAAAAAAATACAATAGATGGTATATAGTAAGTCTGCTGTGTATAGTAACGGCAATAAGAGCCCTGAGCTTTTATTATACACTGAATGACATCCCCTGTGTGGGGACACTAGACAGCCTATCGTGTATTAAGAATTCAGCTGGGATCACAAGCTTGCCTCACCTAAACCTTCTGTGATGTGATGAGAATGACTTTTGGTTACTGTACATCAAAGAGGGTCTAGCAGGCTAAACAGTGATTGATCCATTCTCCTCTTTCAAGCCCTCTCTTCAAAAATAGCTTTAAAGCAATCATCTAATAAGTGTCAGAATAGAAGACAGAAAATGTTAGTACAAGCGCTAGGCATATATCTACACTAGCTAAATTTCTGCAAGATGTTCAATGACTGAACAAGGTTTTTAGAGCAAATGCTATCATCTCGTAAGAGGCAAGAAGTACCAAGTGGACTGCCATTGACATGGAAACTAGGCTGGGACTTAAAATGTTTCAAGGCAAAATACTGTGATTTGCTCCACTAGCAGAGAATTCTGTTAAGAAAATTTGTGAATGATTTTATTTATGCACAAAATCTGGTAAAGGGATTACCTTCTTGCTTATGCACACAAAAGCAATAGTATCTTCACAATATTTATTCATAAAACTGCATTGATTGTTCCTTTCAATGAAAGCTGAGTTAAATGGACCAACCATGTGAGTGTTCCAGCATGGGGATCATTAGAGCTCTTCACAAGTACTGTGATTCTCTTCCTCTTCCCTGAGGTCAGATCTGGCTACATGATTTTCTCTGGACAATTAAACGTGAGACAATGTAACCTGAATAACATGTGGATGGGAGCTTTAAGAGCTAGTAGAGGATTTGCCACCTCCTTGTTTCTCTGTCTTGATGACTCAGAAAGTGTGAGTCAAGATGGAGTCTCTTTCAGTCCCTGAGTCATTAATGTAAAACCTCTCTGCTGACCTGCACTGGACAAGTAGCGCAAGCAAGAAATAAATCTGTTCTATGTTAAGCCACTGAGATCTTTGGAGCTGTTTGCTACCACACCATAACCCAGCCTATCCAGACAGATACATAAGAGCTAAGTAATTTAAGAGCTCCATTAGGTCTCTGAACAATGGAAAATGGTGTAGAGTGGGGAATCGTTATGGATCATATGCTTTCTTTTGTCCAGGCAACAAAGATTTATTAAGTATATACTATGTGCCAGGCAAGGTGCACATGAGGATAACAAATAATTGGAGAGTGTGCTTTGATATGTTACCCTTTGTCACCTCTTTGCTAAATCCCCAAGGAGTAGGTGAGTAATAAAGCTTGAAGTTTCCACTACTTTAAGATAACTAATCAAGAGAAAAATAATCTAAGATTAGTGATGTTTTGACATCCTTTTGAATGAATGGAATTTTTCAGAGGACAGTTTATTGGAGAAAAATGATTCCAGAAAATCCTGAGATTTCTTACATTGTCCAAAAATCTGTAATTGTTAACCCTGATAGTCCAGTCATTTATAACCACGTCAGGCATTTCCTAGGCTTGTTAAGGCTGTGCTCTCTACCTTGAGCACCCTTCTTAGCCTCTTCTCAGCCTCTTCTCATCTTTCAAAGATCAGCTCATGTGTCTTTACATGAAATTTTCCTTATCTGCCTCTCCACAGCATCAGGTGAAAGTGAAACTGAAAGCTGCTCAGCCGTGTCCAACTCTTTGAATTCTCCAGGATGGAATACTGGAGTGGGTAGCCTTTCCCTTCTGTAGGGGATCTTACCAACTCAGGGACTGAACCCAGTTCTCCAGCATTGCAGGTGGGATTCTTTACCAGCTGAGTCATAAATGAAGCCCAAGAATACTGGAGAGGGTAACCTATCTCTTCTCCAGCAGATCTTCCCAACCCAGGAATCAAACCGGGGTCTCCTGCATTGCAGGCAGATTCTTTAACAACTGGGCTACCAGCATCGGGTACCTATCTCTGGATTGAAAGTGTTAGTGGCTCAGTCGTGTCTGACTCCTGTGACCCCATGGACTTCTACAGGCAGGAATACAGGAGTGGGTAGTCATTCCCTTCTCTAGGGGATCTTCCTGACCCAGGGATTGAACCCAGGTCTCCTACATTGCAGGCAGATTCTTTACCATCTGAGCCACCTACTTAGCATTTATTTCAGTCTGCATTATGTTATGATTATTGTTTACATGATAACTTTCTGCTGCAAGATTGACTACGCCCCACATAAAGGCTGTACATTCATTATAAGTAAAGGGCTTTTTATTCTGTTTTATGGATCTCCAAACTGACTCCCCTGTCTACCACTTGGTTCATGTCAATTGATATTTTAATTGATTTGAGAGATATGTTTGGGTGGATCATGGATTTCTTAAAACAGATAGCAACTGCCCTGATTTGGAATATTGAAGAAACAAAGAAACCCTTTCAGCTGATACTTTTGGCTACTAGGGGGAATTAGTTCTGTCTTGGCCAAGGACCAAAGCCTGCCTCCTGAACACCCATCACACTTAGCTAATTTCCATTCTCCCCAGGGACCAAGACAGAAAGACAAAAGAAGAGGGAAGTAAGCATTTCAGAAGAGTTACCCACCCACAAAGAGCCAGTTGAAAGGGAGAAATGAAGAGGGGAGGAGGAAACTGGTGTTAAAAAAATTACCAAATGAATGTAGAATTTAAATTGCATTTCATTATCCATCTTCTCTGCATCATACCAATAACTCTCTAGATTTGCTCTCTCCCGGGGATGAGTCCCCGATTGCTCGGAGATTGCTGCTACTGGAGCAGAGATCAGAAACCTTCAGTGTTTGTGCCAAAAATACCAAGCCACTATGTTCAGTCCTTCTCTCTCCTTCCCATTTCTTCTTCCTCACTTGACCCCAGCATTTATGAGCCAGGACACCACTATTCCCTTGATACTTGACCTGATGAGTACTAAATATGAGAGATGAGCAAGTGGTTTTTCTCTCCTGATTTATCCAACACACAGGCAGTTTCTAACCTTTCGTTCTTCAGCAAGGTAGAGAAAAAATGACTTTGGCTTCAAGGAGATGGAAGATGTAATCCTAGTTTAAAAATGTGCCTCAAATACCTTAGAATGTTAACCATTAAGCTTGTTTCCTCATCGTGTGAAATAGAGTTAAGTACATCTATATAAAGTGATTGTTAATATGGATGGGTGAGATATGATTGTAGGCACATAGTTAGTGATCAGTAAATATCTTACTATTGTTATTACTAGTAAATATTGCTCAATGATTTTTCTCCTCTCCATGATCTTTCCACTGTGATGATCTTGGTTGTATCCTAATGATCCATGTCTAATATCATGCAGTCTCTTCTAAGTCATCTTCCTAAAACTAGAGATCAGAGCATGACACCTTCACAGAAGACCCTTCCATGCCTCTAAAACTTTTAAAACTTTCCAACTTTCTGGTCATTCTTAGGGATTTATAAGGGAAAAAAATCTTAACCTAGTATAGCAGAGGAAGGCTGAAGCAATCTGGCATCTGTATCCAGTCTCATTGCCCATTGTTCCCCCCTCATTGAAACCGTGAGAGTCTGTTTCTCTACAGAATCCCAAAGAATCACACCTCCAAGAGTCCATGTAATGGTGCCCTCACATGTTGAGAATGGGCTTGGCTGTGTGACTTGCTTTGGCTACTAGAATACCAGCACATGTGACTCAAGTAGAAACTTGATAAGTGTTTATGCACTGGGGCTTCCCCTCTTGAAACTCTGCTGGCACCATTTGAAGACGTACAGCCCAGTCTTTTGAGAATGAATGACTTCTAGGCAAGAGGAGCTTAGCTAGCCCACATGTTCCAGCTGAGTCCAGCCCAAGCCAAGCCACCAGAGAAATAGGCTGCATTTGTGCATGCAGCCAAAGCTTCAGAACATCTATCCAGCCAACCCATATGATTATGAAGAATTTTAAATGTTGTTTAAAGCCATGTTTCAGAGTAGTTTGTTAAACAGCAATAGATAACTGATACACAATGCATTTTATCTCCAAAATAATGAGTAACTACAGTTCAATGAAAATGTTATTTTTTGTCACACACCCACTCCTTTACATATGCTGTTTTTTGTGCTTGTAATGCCCTTTACCCTTGTCTATTACCCTTTGTATCACAGTGGAGGCTGGCATATAATAAGTGTTTGATAAAGTTTCAATGAACACACTTAAAATGTCAAAATATGTCACAAAACCTCCAAAGGTCTACCCTAGATTCACCATTGTTCTGATTGGGATCTTACATAGAAATGCATCCATGTTGCTGCTTTTGTGAAAGGAAATACTGGTTTATATGCAACCATACACTTATATATCTGCTATTACAGAAAATGTCCTAGCTTCAAAAAAGATTTAATTTAAAAAAAAGAGAGATTTAGTTTTAATAAAAAGGAGACAAATTATTTCACTACTTAGATAGCAACTTTAAAATTATATGCCATCAGACATTACTTGTACTTGGGAAAATCAGGGTAATATTTGAGAGATGAAATCTGGTGCATGTATTAAGAGCCATTAAATGTATATAGGTTTCCTTTGATACAGTAATTCCATTTATGGAAACCTAACTCATAGGAATAATGCAAAATACAGAAAAATATGCACAAGAACCCTGAGCATGGGTTGTTGTTTTGAAAAGTATAAATAAACTAGATTCTGATCACCAGAGCTTGGCTCAGTCACTTTTGGTGCATCCATTCAGTGAAATGTCATGTGGCCATTTAATAGCTATGATGTCTGTCATGAAAAATACAGAAGAGCAAATGTTAAGAGGAAAAATAAGATACATAATAATTGTATGTACCCAAAGATGATAACAGTATAAAAATATAAATGTGAAAATAGATGTAGGAAATTATGGATCACTTCCTCTTCCACACCAGATTTTCGATAATCTTGTAACATTATTTTTATAATTTAAATAGAAATTTTAAAATAAAAAATAAAGTATATCTCTAATTCTATAAAATATAGTATTACAGAAGTAATTTTGATGCTGAGCTTTTAATTTAATTCTCTACCTGAGACTGATCCCTCATAGTAATTGCTAGTACTTTACAGAATCCAGGAATCATGGTGTTCCACCATCTGGTTTATGCCATCTCTTTAATCAATATTTATGAATATACTTCACAGGAGTTTTGTGAGTCACCGTACCTTATAGAATTTTTAAATTAAATCATTTTGTGAATATTACTGACACTCTTACATTTGTGAAAATTATTAATACTAATTGCCTTTTGCATGGGTCAATTTATATTGAGAAAGTTTCCTCAAGACAGTGGGAACTTTCTTTGCCAGGATGGATTTGCATATTCCATTTAAAGAGCTGCATTTTACAGAGAGATCCTCTAGCCCCAGACACATCCCCAAAGAAAATCAATGGAGCATGACTCATGATAAGGGCCCAGTGACTTCAACTCTTCCTGCAGGTTGGAAGATCTCCAAAATTTCTATCTCAGCTGTTAGGACTTTCACAAGGTCCAATCACAGACTTCTAGGTATATTTCTACTGGCATGATCTGCTTTCACTGAAACTCAATACAACTAAAATGTCCCCAACTGATTCTTTTCCTGACTTCCATGTTTCTCACATAAGTCACTTAAACTCTCCAGTTAGAAAATTAATGATTTTTCTCTCTCCTTCATACATACATATGAAACCAGTAAGGCCAGTCAGTTTTAATAATGTTTCTCAGATCAAAATCCTTCTCTTTGCTTTTTTCTTCATGGTTGTTTAGGTTTTATCACTATACCAAAAGTCTCCCAATTAATCTGTCTTCCTCTACTCTTTTTCTCTATCTAATCCCACTATTATATGAGTATATCTTGAGTGGTCATGCAACTCCCCAGGACACTAAAAAATGTCAGTACATTTCTCATTACCAACTGGGCTAAATCAGGTGCAGCATTCAAAGCTCTCTGTCATTTAGAGCCAATCTACTGTCCTAGCTTCATTCTCTCAAGGCTGCCACATTACACAACTCTGAGGGCACCATTTACACTGCAGAGTATGTAGGTTACACCATACGATGTAACCTTACACCACAGTGGGACTGGTGCTTCTTGGAAGCGTGTGAATTGTGGCTCCGTAACCCTGTTCTCCCCTGTACCAGCCAGCCAAAACCCATTTGTGAAAAGGTCTTTTGGCATCTGCATCTTTAGACTATCTCACCTAGCAAGTCTTGCCCACTCTTTAATATCCCTTCTCCTGGAAATCTTTCTTGGTTTCCTCAACCCTTTTTCTCCCCATTTGGTATCACTCTAATTACAGTTGTTAACTGCATGTACTGAGATAGGTCAGAATTGGACAGATTAATTTTTAATTGTTCCTCATTTCAGCACTGTCTCTATGACCTTGGAGAAGTTATTTCTCTAAGCCTCATCGGCCTATAGACAGAGATACCTGTACCCATTCCCACAGAGCACAGGGAAGATTAAACGATATCATGAATGTCATGTAACACTTTTAGCATTGCCTCCAGCACATGATAAATGTTCTGCATATGTTAATTGTGGTGGTGGAGGTGGCAGCTACTGCTGAGGTGATAGTTGTAGGTTTTATTTATTCTATTAAATGAGAAAGTAGGGCCTGGGAAGAAGGGTTTTATGCCAGGTTCTGCCATGTAAAAGCTGTGAAGCCTTGAACAAGCTCTCTTTACCCTGGTGAACCTTGTTTTCCTTTCCGATAAAATGATCAAATGACGCAATGGATAAGAAAATGCTTTGCAGACTAGCAGACAGTATAAATGTAAGATGGCAATGGGAGTAGGTTGGCAGGGTTTTCATTCATCTCTTATCCCCCTCAGGACCTTGCACTCAGTGTGGATAAACACGTTCAGTGTACTACTGTACAACCTATTAAATATTTGAGCAAAATTTTGTGAGTCCAAAGGGTTGTGGAACATGGTTGTTATGTATGTTTTAGGGTTTCAAGAGATTACTTGCTTCAATGCCCCATCTCACTATCACCTAAAATCATACCCAGGGTCATAAAGAAATTAAGCAGTTGAACTCAGATCTGTATCTAATTTTTCAGGTTTTTCTTCCCATCATTCTTAGCTAACTCCCTGGATTAAGATTTCATTGATGTAAAAAGGAATACACTTAAATATCATTAGTTTTATTTTAACCAAAATCTTAGTAACCTAACTAAGGAAATTCATGGAAAGTTTTCTTAAATACATTAGAAGAATTAGAAATAATGACTACTAGAATTTAGCACTGTTCTGCTCTTCAATGTTTTTTTCCTTCTACATGGAACAACAGTCACTGTAGCTTTGAGTGTGAGTCCTCTTGAGAAGAGAAAGGTATGGCTAGTGACTGACATAAAGCAAACAGCTGGGGTCAGACACCTGGGACTTGACTTCTCTAAGCCTCATCTGCCTGTTAATGGAGATAATAGTATCCAATATAATTCAATGTAATGTATAATTCAGTACCCACTGAATTATATTGAATTCACATTATATTGAATCCTAATATATTGAATCCTTTGCCAATGTTTAAAAATTGGGAGATGTCACATTTTAAAAGAATCTAGATTTTTCTGGAAAAACTCGGCAATGGTGAGCTCATATTCCCATTCCCTTTTGATAAAGCAGATACTGTCTGTGTGCCACTGACAGTAATAGTCACTGACCTAGACAATAGTCAATTGCCATCTATTGGTCATGTTCAAAGTCTTAAAAATCCTCACTCCCATTGCTTGCTTACATGACTTGCTTAGCCTCATTAGGTGTTAAGAGTTTACACCTTTGGCTTTAGTCAGTATCACAGCCCCTGCCCAAACTAAAGAGGAAAAAAGAATGAAAGGGAGAGAAATGTTAAGTTAATAGTAATAATAGTTACTGAGCTTTTGCCTTGAGTGTGCACTATGTACTCTGTGGATGAAGAACTAGTCTTATCACCATTTTATAGCCAAGACTATGGTTTTATATGTTAGGTAACTTGTCCAAGGCTACAGTTCATGAATGTTTATAATTTGTATATTTCTGCCTCCAAAGCCTATCATTGGAACCGCTACACAGCTTTTGTACTCTTTCTCAACATATAAATGCTGAAATCAGCACCATAATATACTTTCTTCATCTCTCAGAAAAAACAAATATTGATTAACTACACTCAAGCAATTTCAAATTAGGCAGTCAGTCTTGAAGTACTCCAAATCTTGCCTATTTGTGTTCGTGCAGTGGTGGGCTGGCATTAATAATATGCCTGGGTAAATTCTCGCAGCATTTGGTAGTTTGAAACATCCAACATACAGGTGGGAGGATGTGTATAGCAAAGTAACAGAAAATCTATTTCTTTTATTTCCAATTGAACTTATTGTGACATGTAGGGAATTCATTCTGAAAGATGGTGGGTTTCTTAAATGGTGGCTAATTCTGATGCATCTGCAAACACTTGACTCCTTGGGTACCCAGGCTCCTTCTGCAGTTGTCTGTGCAGAAGGGGACGTTATCACTGAATTAGAGGAATTAGAAGCAACCCACACTCTGTGTCATATGCTCAGGCCCCCTTGCAGAACAGAAAGGCTTTTTTGCACTCTTTTCAATAATAGCTCCTATGTCTTAATCAAATACATTTCTCCCTGTTTCAGTTTTTTTTCTAGCAACCTTTCATGTTTTTTCTTTGTAGTTCTGCCCCGTGAATTTCAGAGGTGGGATGGGAATTCTTATCTAAACCAAATCTCTATCCTTACCCCCTACCATTATTAAGCAGCATTATGATAGCAGATCTTATTGGCTATTCCACATTGTGCTGAAGCCACGCAAGGCCTTATCTAATTGTTTATATACAGAGCTGTGTATGGAGAAACCCTGAGCTCATCTGGTGAGGCTGCAGTGGAATAGAAAGTTGCCTCATTCAAGGGATAACCATGGTATCAGGACTGCTGCTTTGTTTTTAAGTGGATGTCTTGCAAGAACAAGTGCCCACAACCAAGGCACAGGAACATTTATTAAACCTATTTATTGCACATTTCATTACCATAAACCTTGTAGGGAGTCAGCAGCTTGGCCACATGGGGATAAATGATCAGTTAAGTCTAATTGGAGACAATTTCATAGATTTTAAATTGTTTTTCTCCTAGTGGGAACAGTGTGTTCTTATGGCTAATGTAGACATTTAGATTCAATCAGAAATTGCATTCCTGAGAACATCCTGGATTACATTGTATGTTAGGATTTCAGACTGCATATTAATGTCTTCTTAAGTGTCCAGTTCACTGGTTTGTGCCTTTTTCATTTGACAGCTGCTACAAGAAGCTCCTTTCCGAAGCAGCTCTCTAGAAATGTGATTTCTGGGGTGCTGAAATCCCTCTCAAATCCCCACCCAAGAATATGCTACCCTCAAATTTTCTGCCAGGCTGAGAATTCCCATCATTAGTCACTGCTCTGAGAGTGAAACTTTGTCCCTGAGAGAAGTAGCTGATTAAGATCCATAAATCTGCCACTGTAAAATTGATACATTGAAGACACCTCTGGTCTTATCATCTCCATACCTAGGCAGATATTTGGAATGGTCTTACATCTTTTTGCCCCTTCTCCACTTGCTTCTCAAAATCAAAGATCTGGCTTAAATATTATATTCCCCATAAAAATCATCCCTAACTGTCCCAGACAAAGCACTGCCTACCCATATTAATGCCTTTGGTGCATATTTATGCCTTAATTAATTCATCATTAAATGTAGACTAGGAACTTAGAAAAATGGTGAGAACAGAAAAATTAACATGGGCATTTACCCTTGGTTCATGTCTTCCAGGGCAGCTCTTCTTAAAGTAATAAATATCGCAAGGCAGCGTATATGTAATGATTTTAGATGATGAATTGATTATTTTTAAAATTTCAATTATTACATATTTACATTTACATTTACTGTCTGATTACATTTACCATCTAAATGATCCTGGTTTTTCAGTCACGGAGTGATATAAATGTGCTTTAAAAATAAATGTATTTAACTAAAAAGCATTAATGGAAGCTTTTTAAAATTATAACACAGGCAACACATAGATGTAGGGGAAAAAAACAAAAGCAAAAAGCCATGAAGTGTGTACTGAGCAATTATAGGCATGAGAAGAATCATTAAGAGAATATGTGAAAAAAAAAATTAGAAAGTTGTTTTAGGAAAAACAGACCTGAAAATAGACAAATTGTAATGCAGTTTGATAAAGACTGTGATAATGTTATTTAAAGATATTAATACCTCTGGAGGAGCCTATCGAGGTATCATCTGCTGGGGATGGAGCATGAGGGCCAAATAAGCTCGTTTACTGCTTGCGAGATCATGTTTGGGGATATACCTCTTCTCCTTCGAAACCATGTTAGGTGGCCCTGAGGGAAGGATTCGCTCTGTATCCTTATCTCTCCACACAATAGTGCATGGTGTGAACTAATCATTGTTCCTATAGCTAATATCTAAGAAGAGGTATTATTTTTCAAGGATCTAGCAGATAAAATAGAAATGTATGTGTATGTCAGACTTGTCATGTTAGTACTTCCAGATTCATAACCTTTTGTTTTTAAAGTATACTTGACCTCCAACACCACGTTAATTCCAGGTGCACAACTTAGTGATTTGATATTTTTATTCATTACAAAATGATCATCACAGTAACTTTAGTTACCACCAGATTTACAATCTTGGTATCTTTTAATCAATAATCAGAATGCATTCATTTTTTATAATATGTCCTGACAAGTGAGCTAAAGGTCTTGGGATACACCTTTCCAAAAAAGTCTCTGTTCCAGAATAACCAAAGTCTGGCAAAATAGGGCTCTGTGTATGGGGCAAGGGCTACCTATAAATACTAAAACTCAATATTTACAAGATGACGAGATCTCCAAAAAACAGATGGGCTGGAGACCTGAATAACTACACATCTTTTGGCTCTTTCCTTTCTGATTCCTACTGCTTCTGCCCTCTGGAGTGTCCTTGGAAGTCATATCCCCTGGAAAAATAGCAAAATGTCTGAGAAGAGCCCAAGACTGGGTGTCACACACCCTGAACTCTAGTCCTAGGTCTGCCCTTTTGAGCTGTATGACCTCAAACATGTTACTTAGACTCTTTGTGTTTTTTCATCAGTAAAATGAGCTTCATAGCACCTTATCCTTACAAGATTTGCTCTGAGAATCTGAGATAAAGAATATAAAGCACTTGGCATATATCATAAGAATCATTTTGTAATTATTATTGTATGAAGGAAAATTTCTCTGAAAACAGTGTTATGACATTAAGTGCTAGAAATACCCCTAATATCCAAAGTTCAAGATAAGCCTGCTGGTAAGAAGGAAAGAGAAGTAGATAAAGCAGTGAAGGAGCTGTCAGATCCTTTCACAGCAGCTGAGATATTGTTAGAAATGGGGAATCTCAGGCCCCGCCCCATATCTACTGGCTCAGAATCTGCATTTTAACAGGATCTCCAGGTAATAGGTTTGCACATTAGCATGGGAGAAGCACTGTTGTTAAATACTTCCTCTGCTCACATTTATTGTTCAGTTGCTCAATCATGTCCAACTCTTTGCAACCCCATGGACTGCAGCACACCAGGCTTCTATGTCGTTCACTATCTCCTACCGTTCCTTCCTTTTTTATAGACGAGAGGATCTTATCAGGCAAACGCAGTCACAAATTTCTTTAAACAGCTCAAAAAATAATGATAATAACAAAAGGAGTAATAGTGAACAACATGTGTGTGCACTTGACGTATATTAATTTAATACCCATGAAAGAAATGGATACTATTATCATTCCCATTTTACAGTTGAGAAAACGAAGGCACAAAGAAGTTTCTTCAGTTCAGTTCAGTTCAGTCACTCGGTCGTGTCCAATTCTTTGCGACCCCATGAATCGCAGCACGCCAGGCTTCCCTGTCCATCACCAACTCCCAGAGTTTACTTCAGACTCGCATCCATCAAGTCGGTGATGCCATCCAGCCATCTCATCCTCGCTCGTCCCCTTCTTCTCCTGCCTCCAATCCCTCCCAGCATCAAAGTCTTTTCCAATGAGTCAACTCTTCACATGAGGTGGCCACAGTACTGGAGTTTGAACTTTAGCATCATTCCTTCCAAAGAAATCCCAGGGTTGATCTCCTTCAAAATGGACTGGTTAGATCTCCTTGCAGTCCAAGGGACTCTCAAGAGTCTTCTCCAACACCACAGTTCAAAAGCATCAATTCTTTGGCTCTCAGCCTTCTTCACAGTCCAACTCTCACATCCATANTTCATTTCTTTGTGCCTTGAGTAATACAAGTCATCTTCAAGGTTTCCTGGGTGCGGGGGTTCCCTGTGGATCCAGTGGTTAAGCATCTGCCTTGCAATGTAGGGGAGAGCTGTTTGATTCCTGGTCAGGGAACTAAGGTCCGCATGTGCCTCAGAGCAACCGAGCCCACTCGTGGCAACTACTGAGTCTGCGCGCCCCGGAGCGTGTGTGCCACAACTGAAGAGCCCACATGCCTGAATGAAAGATCCTGCGTGACACAATGGAGATCCTGTGTGCTGCATCTAAGACTTGATGCAGCCAATTAATAAATATTTTTTTACAAAGTTTTCTGAGTCTTACTCCACAACAGTAAATCCTCGTGGTCTGTATTTTAACTTCATTTCTGCCTTCATGTTCCCATCCTTGTGTGCCTTTATTTTTTGTCCACATTTGTTTTCTGCTCTGGTTGTATATTATGCATCCTTGGAAGCTCCCCCAAATCCTTTCTACAGCCAGGCAGGGAGCAAATCAACCAGCCAGCCTATCAACAAGCCGGCTGCAGGACTCCTCAACTTGCCCCTTTGTTCTTCCAGCACCAGCCAGCAGGTGGCACTAAGGTGCTCCCAAAAGCCATACCAGGGTTGAGGCAGGGCAGGCTTAGGTATTGAGTGGACAGTGGCCGCAGATGGAGGCCTTGGGGAGTTTAGAGGAAAGGGACTGGGACAGAATTAATGCATCTCCTGCATTGATTATTTCCAGGCTGGGAAGATCCTCAGGCTTCCTGGGCTAATTAATGTCACATAAGTATTCTAGGGGGCTTCCCTAGTGGCTCAGACGGTAAAGAATCTGCCTGTGATGGGGGTTCAGTCCCTGGGTCAGGAAGATCCCCCAGAAGAGGGCAGCACAACCCACCCCAGTATTCTTGCCTGGAGAATCCCATGGACAGAGGAGCCTGGAGGGCTACAGTCCATGNGCTCAGATGGTAAAGAATCTGCCTGCGATGGGGGTTCAGTCCCTGGGTCAGGAAGATCCCCCAGAAGAGGGCAGCACAACCCACCCCAGTATTCTTGCCTGGAGAATCCCATGGACAGAGGAGCCTGGAGGGCTACAGTCCATGGGGTCTCAAGGAGTTGGAAACGACTGACACTTTTTTTCTTCAAGTATTCTAGGTCAATGTCAGGAGCAAAGGAGAGACTAGCTCAAATGTGCTCAGTGCTTGGCACATAGTAGGTGCTCAGGAAACTGTTGGGGCCCTCCTTCCCCTACTGTTCTGGAGGAGTGGGTGGCTTTGCTCCTTCAGGGACTAAGGTGTGGGGCCCAGTCTAAGACCATGGTACCACTCTGCCTTTCTCCCCTGGTATCACGAACCCCCTCTCTGCAAGACAGACCGGAGGCATACCCCTGCTGGACAGGGCTGATCTTCCTCTTGTAGCTGCTCTTTCTATAATGAGATTCCAGGGGTGGAAAGAGGCAGTAGCTTCTCCCACTTCCCCTTGTCCTCAGGTTTTACTCCCAGAAGAGGAAGCCAGTGAGAAGGGCACTTTGCCAGGAGCCTGAGCTGTGCCCAGCAGCAAGCCTCAGTGGAAAGAACAACAGACAGAACCTGACAACCAGCCCTGGCAACTGTTGCTCTGGTTCAAAGCTTGGACTTGATGTCAGATGGAAATTGAGGCTCAGAGGGAAAGTGGCCACACAGGGAGCTCAGCCTGCACATGAGTTCATTCATTCATTCATCCAAACGTTCTCTGAGCCCTTACTCAGCGCCAGGTGCTGTGCTGGATGCTTGGGATGCTGCAATAAATGAGACAAAGACATAATTTTCTACAAAAATAGTGGTAAAGATCAGCAAAGAGGGAGACTTAGAGGAGATCACTTAGAGGAGATCACATACCTCAGGCTGGAGGTAGCATCTAAACACGGCTGCTTATTGAATTCTAACCTTGAGCAAATTCCTTAAGCTCTCCAAGCCTCAGTTTCCTCATCTGTAAAGTGGAGAGATTAATACCTACCTCATAAAATAGTCATGAGAATCCAAAGAATTACTGCATATAAGGTCCTCAGCTTGGCACCTAGTTCCAGCCAGTGCTGACCATCACTATTCTGCATTTTGTGGAGTCACTTGGGGCAAGCAACTTAGTCCCACAGAGCCTTGTTTTCCTTATTTGCAAAATGGGACTATGGATATCCTCCTCCCTAGGTTATTGGGAGGATTAAGGGAATATCGCCTCTTAATAGTAGCCAGGACCCAAATAATGCTTTATTGTTGCATGCTGAATTGGATTTCTGTGACTCTAAGGCTGGAAGAAGCACTCACTGAATTCCTGTACAACATCCCCTCTGAGTAGGTTCCTTATGTCTGCTTGAATGCTTCCAGTGATGGGAGACTCACCACCTCTGAGGAAGCCTGCCCCTTCTTTCTCTGTTCAGCTCTGGCTACAACGCCCTTCTTCATGTAGGGCCAAGATTCATCTCCCAGTAGTTTTCCAGCCAGGAGTTGAACGTATTCCAAACCTTAATTTCCCATCACTGACCCTGGGGGCCATAACTAACTCCTCACTTCCCTTCCCCATGACTTCTGCTGAATGGATTAGTCCTCCAGCCTTTGCACAATTAGATTCTGGATCTAGCAAGCAGGGGAGGGGAGGGATGCAGAGAAGGGGGAGGAGTGCAGTTGAGGTTTCCTGCCTTTAAGGAGGGCAATTAACTGCTTCCCTGCTAGGGCTGGGGTTGGTCTGTCGTGCTGGTGACCAGTGTGAGGCTGCTTCTGCTGGGACCGGTGACATCCACATTCAAGGATGACGTTCATGGAGCCGCTGTACACATCATGGTGGTTTGGCCATGGTCAGGGCGGCGGCCACTGGCCACAGATGGAAACTGAGGCTCAGAGGGAAAGTGGCCACATGGGGAGCTCAGCCTGCACATGAGTTCATTCATTCATCCATCCAAATGTTCTCTGAGCCCTTACTCAGCGCCGGGTGCTGTGCTGGATGCTTGGGATGCTGCAATAAATGAGATAAAGACATGATTTTCTACAAAGATAGTGATAAAGATCAGCATAGAGGGAGACTTAGAGGAGATCACTTACTCTCCCTGCAAACTGGAAGGATGGCCTGTTCGTTCACCCAACTGTCCATCCATCCATTCACCCATCCAATCCACCAACATGTATTGAGTGTCTAAACTCAGTCTGGTGGTTGAGACTCCATGCTCCTAATATAGAGGACAGGGGTTCAATCCCAGGTCAGGACACTAGGATCCTGCATGCTGTACCTGGCAGCCAAAAAAAAAAAATATTTTTAAAAAAATAAAGTAAAACTAAAGGTCCCCAGAATTCAGAGACGCCTGGAATCAGGACATCAGTTAACTTGTGCTATGCAGAAACCTCTCTTTTCTTGGGACTTTGGGGGGTTTTTTGCCGCAGCCCATGTGTTCCATAGAGCAAACTCCGCCTTCCACCTTGGGGGGTGGTGCCCATGACCTAGTCTCAGCCCAGCAGTGCTTTCCACGATCAGCTCAGGAAAAGCCCCATGACCTACGTCAGGCTCATTGAGACCGACAGGTTTCAATCCCAGGACTTTGATTTGAGATAGGGAGGAAGATGGCAGCCCACTCCAGTATTCTCATCTGGAGAATCCCGTGGACGGAGGAGCCTGGTGGGCCACAGTCCATGGGATCACAAAAGAGCTGGCACAACTGAGCGAGTAACACACAGGGGGGAAGAGCGCTCTCCCTCCTGTTGGACTCGGTGTTGGGGTGATGGGAGCTGCGGGGGGTCACCCCCAGAGAGCTGGAGAACAGATCTTACCCAGGTCCGGTAGGCATAGCCAGCGACATTGTTGAGTCCTGAATCCATTTATGCCTGAAGCCAGATCTGTCTACCCTGTGAGTTGTTTTTTGTTTAGGGTGGTCTGGGTATTGTGTCATTTTCAGCAGACAGGCTGCCTGATTCCAGCACAGTCCTCCTTCCCGCTGACCCCGGGCAGGCATCAGGGTCTCTGGTTTCAGTGGCTGCCTCACCGCCTCCTGCCCATGCCCACCCCCGCAGCCCCTGACTCTGACGCCCCGCTCTCAAAGATGAAGGCTGCCTCTCAGCCAGCCTCATGGAGTCAGGCTTCTCAACCAAGTTCAGTTCATGGCAGCCTAGCTTCATCCTCCAGTCTCATCTCTCCCAGAACTCGAAACAGGAAACTTGTCACTGAAAGTCCCTTCCTGGGTCTGTCCCCTGGGGATCCTGCCTGCTGAAGATGGTTTCTATCTTGGTAAATTCCCCCTCCATCCCCACAAGTCCTTCTCGCCAGAAGTCAGCCCACCACCTCCTCCCCTCACAGAGTTTGCCCCAAATACTTTCCAGAATCCACCTCTCACCTTCCCTCTGAGGCTTCCCTGGTTCAGATCCCAACACTTGTCACCTTGACTTTCGCATCAGCTTCCTCCTGGAAGTGTCCTGGCCTCCAGTCATCATCATCGATGGAGGTCCACCCTTTGGGACTGCGTAGATCCCGAGAAAAGAAAAGTGAGTCACTGAGTTGTATCCGACTCTATGTGACCCCATGGACTGTAGCCCACCAGACTCGCCCATGGAATTCTCCAGGCAAGAATACTGGAGTGGGTTGCCATTTCCATCTCCAGGGCATCTTCCCAACCCAGGGACTGAACCCAGGTCTCCCGCATTGCAGGCAGACTTTTTAATGACTGAGCCACCAGGGAAACCTTCCAGAGAGAATTCCTTCAACTGAGATTCAGAGAGAAATCTTTCAGTTGCCAGCTTGGGGTAGGGCAAGAGGGAATACTTCTGGCTGTTATATTTGGGGAGCAGAGAAGGGAAAGGGGACTAAAGTCCCATCACTCAGACTGTGTGTCCCTTACTTTCTCTTTCAGTCTTCTCTGCTGTGCCTGACACTTGCAAGTCCTTTGTGACTCAATACCTCTGTGCTGTGCTTAGTTGCTCAGCCATATCCGACTCTTGGCAACCCCATGGACTATAGCCCACCAGGCTCCTCTGTCCATGGGGATTCTCCAGCCAAGAATGCTGGAGTGGGTTGCCCTGCCTTCCTCCAGGGGATCTTCCCAACCCAGGGATCGAACCCAAGTCTCCTGCATTGCAGGCGGATTCTTTACCGGCCTACAGGTGGTCATTTACCCCTGTAAGACCTGAGAGACATCTTTCTGCATCTAGGATTCCCACCAGACCTGGTCCCTCCATGACCCGAGCCTCTGGGATGCTCAGGACAAACTGACTGGCTCCTCCTTTGTCTCTTCTCTGAGGGCACTTCATTTTTTCCTTATTTTTTTCTTTTGGCCACACCCTGTGGCATGTGGGATCTTAGTTCCAGGGAACCTGAGTCCCTTGCGCTGGAACTGTGAAGTCTTAACCACTGAGTCACCAGAGAAATCCCTCTGCAAGCAGTTCAGATTGTAGCTACTTCTCTGTTAGCATCCTTCTTCCAAAGGTTTGTTGAGGTCTTCTTTTCTGCTTGTGGTCCTGTCCCAGCTTTTTTGGGCTGGTTTATACCTGCTCTTACCTTTCACTGTCAGTTTCAGGGCCTGAGGAGGGACAGAGGGCAGATAACTGGGCTGATACCATGTCTAAGTGACTGTCAATCAAAGTCCTGCCTCCCACTCTCTCCTCACCCCCTCCTACCTGGCTTCCGCCCCTGCCCCTCCCTGGAACACGCTTCCCTGGGTCTCTAAGACCAGATCTACAGGATCACTTTCTGTTCTCACGTGACTTGACCACTTGGTAATGTTTGACCCTTTCAAACTTGTTCTTGTTTGACTGTGACCTGCCTTAGATTCTTGGGGGGACACAGCATCACAAAGACCCTTCCTGTGTTTCTCCAAACCTCTGCTGAAGCCTCTGGATCTAATTTTCTGGCTTCTCTTCCCTCTGCTTCCTCTGAAATATTATTTCTCAGGGGTCCCTTCTCAGCTCCCATTCCTTCTTATCCTAGAGAGTTTCCCTGAGGGCTTCCTCCCTTCCCACGAATTCAGGGGTTTCCCTCCAAAAGCTGATCTTTTCCAAATGCTGGCTCCCTGCCCCAATCCCTCACCTGGATCCAGATCCCATCTCCAGCTGTGTCCCAGACCCCTCTTCTTGAGAGGCCTCATGTCAAAAGCTGGCCTTGGCTTCTCCCTCCTCCCAAACCTGTTTCTCTTCCTAGGAAAGGCCACCACCGTCTGTTTACTTGCCCAGAAACTTGAGTGTCATCCTCGACCATCCTGTTTTCTGTTTCCACACTCAACTGCTCACCAAGTTCTACTACTTTACGTCTCTAATAAATCTCTCTGTGCCCACCCACACTTCACCCCTAAAGTTTCTCTTCACCATCTCCCTGTCCCCTGCATTCCACACTGCTGCTCACCTCCTGTTAAACAGCAACTTTCACCAAGCTGCTAATGGCTCCCATGACTTAGGAATTAAGTCCAAATGGTCCCCAAGGCTGGAGTTGCCAGATTTAGCAAACAAAATACAGGATGTCCAGTTAAATTTGAATTTCAGATAAACAATCTGTTTTGGTTTTTTTAAGTGTAAGTATTTCCCATTTACTATCCGGCATCTGGACCCTTTCCACACCCCAACCTCATTTCTTGCTAAGCTGTATTTCACATCTGACTCTCAGGCCAGACTGAGCTGTTTGAACTCGAATTCCCCAGCTGGAAGAGACAGCTCCTCACCAATAAGCTCTTCTTACCTGCTGCCCCCACCTGAAAGGCCCTGTTCCCTTCTTGCCCTGACCAACCTCTGCTCACCCCTGGGGTTCCCTCCTCTAAGAAGCCTCTCTGCTCCCTCATAACGGCTGCTCAGTCACTCAGTCATGTCTGACTCCTAGCGACCCCGTGGACTGTCCATGGAATTTTCCTAGGAAAGAACACTGGAGTGGGTTGCTATTTCCTCCCCCAGGGGGATCTTCCCAACCCAGAGATTGCACCCCCATCTCTTGCTTCTCCTGCACTGGCAGGCGGATTCTTTACCCCCTGGCCCACCTGGGAAGCTCCCTCAGAATAGATTTGGCTCCTTCCCTGAGTGGCCAGAGGCCCGTTTCCCTGGATGGCAGCACTTTATCGGCTGGCTTGTCCCCTCAGTTGGCTCTTTTTCTCTCTGTTGCCGACAAGGAGCCATCAGCAACTCTGTGACCCACATCTGGACCAGCCCGCATGGCCCCATCCAGCTGGAGGGTCCCAGGGGCCTGGAGCCTTGGCTGAGGCCCCAGCTTTCTTTCTGCTCTCTTGGCCTGGGTCCCAGTCTGTTGGTTCACACTCCCTCCTTGCTTGAGTTCCCATGAAAAGTGGCCTCCACCCGTAGCCCCCTGCCCAGGACTAGATTACAAGATGCTGAGACAATGGAGACGGCGAGCCAGATTTCCATCAGGCCAGCCTTGACATCCCCCGCAGCACTCGCCTGTGCATCTAGGAGTCAGATGCTGACAGCAGAGGTCACAGAGTGCAAGGCTCACTCACACTGGGCCTGCCCGCCCCTGTGGGGGTAAAGGGGAGGGAGCTTGGCCTTAAAGTTGGGACCCTGGCTTTGAATCCCAGTCCTGACCCTTTCTAGAGGCAGCAGAAAGGCCAGATGAGCACATCCCCTCCCCCAGCACCTCATTTTCTTGTCTGTAAAGTGAGGACAACAAGGAGATCAAACCAGTCATTCCTCAAGGAAATCAACCCTGAATATTCATTGGAAGGACTGATGCTGAAGCTGAAGTTCCAATACTTAGATCACCTGATCCAAAGAGCCAGCTCATTGGAAAAGACCCTGATGCTGGGAAAGATTGAAGTCAAAAGAAGAAAAGAGTGGCAGAGGATGAGATGGTTGGATAACATCACTGACTCCATGGACATGAATTTGGGCAACCTCTGGGAGAGAGTGAGGGAAGTCTGAAGTGCTGTAATCCACGGGGTTGCAAAGAGTTGGACGTGACTTAGCAACTAAAGAACAAAGCGGGGATAATAATGTTTATCTCACAGCATATGCTGTCAAAGAAGTGTGGCTAACACATGCAAGGACACACAGCAGCAAATAGGATGTGGCTCTGACTTTTGCTTGCCTTGCTCAAGGCTGGTGGCTGCAGGATGCTGCAGGGAGCAGAGCTCTCCTAGCATCTTTCTTCTTCCCAGCATCACTAATAGGGTATCACTAACCAGTCTCGAGGAGGAGGGCTGTTAGAGCCCACTCTCCACCCCCGCTCTGGCTCCGTTCAGCATCTCCACTGTGAATCAATAGCCCAGGTGAGCACAGAAGAGCTGACAAAGCAAGCTAAAGGTGAGGATGATTAAACAGACAGGCACAAGGACAGAGGACAAAGTGCTCGGCTGGGAGCTGGAGAAACCGGGCCTCCTGCCTCCTCCAGTTTGCCTCTTTCTCTGCCCCAGCACCCTTCCGATCCCAGAGGAATGGGCACTGTGGCCGTGTGGTCTACGCTGACCCAGCCTCCACCTTGGTGGAGCAGGTTCCCCCATAGACATTCTTGGGACATTTCTCAGCGCTCCTCACTCTTCATCCCGTTTATTTACTGATGTCATCATTTATGTCTCAAACTGTCACGCAAAGAGAAAAAAAGAATGGGGAAAAAAATGAAGGGAACGAATATCTAAAACTAGNGACGTACTCCTTTTCCTATTTGGAACCAGTCTATTGTTCCATGTCCAGTTCTAACTGTTGCTTCCTGGCCTGCATACAGATTTCTCAAGAGGCAGGTTAGGTGGTCTGGTATTCCCATCTCTTTCAGAATTTTCCACAGTTTATTGTGATCTACACAGTCAAAGGCTTTGGCATAGTCAGTAAAGCAGAAATGGATGTTTTTCTGGAACTCTCTAGCTTTTTCCATGATCCAGCAGATGTTGGCAATTTGATCCCTGGTTCCTCTGCCTTTTCTAAAACTAGCTTGAACATCTGATAGTTCACGGTTCACGTATTGCTGAAGCCTAGCTTGGAGAATTTTGAGCATTACTTTACTAGCATGTGAGATGAGTGCAATTGTGTGGTAGTTTGAGCATTCTTTGGCATTGCCTTTCTTTGGGATTGAAATGAAAAGTGACCTTACTAGGGTTTATATAGTAACTGCAAATTCTGGGATGATAACTCAGCCATTTTGGCTCTAGAGTACTTGCTGTCAACCACATTGATTCCAATGATCCAAGCAATGATGCACCTGCCTCTTCCCTCGAGGCAAATATTATTCCCCTAAACTTCTGTGAGATCATCTACAAGTGAATCTAGGAGTATAGGTTCACCAGTTTTAATATTTCCCCACTGCTTCTGTCAGAGTTCAGAGCTGAATTTCTTCTTCCTAGACTTAGGTAGTAGCTTCCTCAGCTGACTTGCCTGTGGTCTTTCTCCCACTCTAGGCTGTTCAAATATTATAGTCACAGTTATCTTTCTAAAGGACAACTCTGATCACCTGTTCCCATGTCAAAGCTTCAAAAGCTTCTCAATTTCAACATAATCTACCTGCCTCTACTCAAGATTCCCATTTATGCTTTGATCCCACCTTTCCAAAATTATTTCCATCCCCCCAGTACATGCACACTTATGGAGTGACCCAGGTGCATGCTCATTTTGGGGGGGTCACACCTTTGCCTGTCTCTAAAATGCCATTTCCTACATTCCACCTGTGTGAGACGACTATAGTCCCATGTAGGTATTATATTCTCAAGAGGCTTTTTTACATGTGTAGAGCCAAGAGTCATCTTTCTCTCCCCTCTTTTCCTGTTCAACTTTGTGACTGCCTTTTGGAGACATCTTGTATTAATTTCAGGCAGGTGCCCTTTACAAGGCTAGTTAAATGTTCTTTGAGTTAAAATATTGACCCGTAAGTAATGAATTCTACTCAGTCTACTTTCAAACTTAACTTCCTGAGACACATATATCTAGGTTTCTCTGTGGAGTATGTGGTATTTAATCAATTATATGATAGTATATCAGGGGAGGAGAGAGGAGCTCCCCTTCACCCTGCAGCAGATCACTCTGAGAAACCTGATTCAGTCATTGATTTTCAACAAACATGAAATGCCATGAATCTTGCATGAATAGCAGTGAATAGCTTCATGGTATCCTACTCCATTCACCTATTCTCCCTTTTTACCTCTTTGTCTTACACACATACATATGTTTTTAAGCATTTGTTGTTGTTCAGTTGCTCAGTTGTGTCCAATTCTTTGTGACCCCATGGGCTGCAGTATGCTAGGCTTCCCAGTCCTTCATTATCTCCTGGAGATTGCTCAAATTCATGTCATTGAGTAGTTCCAATGAATATTCAGGGTTGATTTCCACTAGAATTGACTGGTTTGATCTTCTTGCTGTCCAAGGGACTCTCAAGAGTCTTCTCCAGCACCACAGTTCAAAACCATCAATTCTTTGGCACTCAGTTTTCTTTATAGTTCAACTCTCACATACATACATGAGTACTGGAAAAACCATAGCTTTGACTTGAGCTCTATCATTGTCCAAAGGAGTTCATTTTCTAAAAAATGTGCATACCTTTGATGTGACCGCTTGCCTGTAGTAATCCTAAGAAATTATCGTTGTTGTTGTTCAACTGCTCAGTTGTGTCCAACTCTTTTTGACCCCATGGACTGCAGCATGCCGGGCTTCCCTGTCCTTCACCATTTCCCAGATCTTGCTCAAACTCATGTATCGTGGAAGATAATGATACAATATGATCTATGATACATGCAAAGATAGTGATACAAACCATTACAGGGTGGTTTATGTTACTAAAAATTCAAAATGAAATGTCCAAAATGGTAGTGACTTAAAAAATCATAGTATGTTCTACCCATGGCATACTTTAGGGAAAGTGATATTGAAAATATTTTGTGGGAACAGGTTCATAATGTATTTTTAATTGAAAAAAATGTATATGAAAAAATAGAGAACCTGGAAATAGTCCCACACAAATATGTCCAACTGATTTTTGACAAAGATACAAAAGTAATTCAATGAAGGAAGAATTGTCTTTTCAACAAATGATACTAAAGCAATTGAACATCACGCAAAATGTGAAATAAAATAGGTAAAATCTTGACATGTTACATTTTATAAAAAATTATTTGTAATGGATTATAGATTTAAATGTAAAGTGTAAAACTAGGAAACATAGAGAAGAAAACATAGGAGAAACTCTTTGGAACTTAAGGATGGGCAAACAGTTCTAATGTATGAAACTCTAAAGATGATCCATAAAAGAAAAAAGTGATAGCTTGGGCTTCATCAGAATTAAAAACTTTTGCTCTGTAGAAGACCTCATTTAAAGGCTGAAAGGATAACCAAAAGGCCAGGAGAAAGTACCGCAAACCACACATGTAACAAAGGACTTGAATTTAGAACATATGAAGAATTCTTAAAACTCAGCACAAAATAAAGGATAAAAAGATCAAAACTCTGGCTAGAAAATGGGTAAAATACATAAATAAAACTTCCATCGAAGAAGAGATATAGACAATAAATGAGCACATGAAAAATTGTTCAACATTATTAACCATTAAGAAAATACAAATGAAAACCACAAGATGTTACTTCACACGAATCAGAGTGGACAAATGAAAACTGATAATATCAGATGTTAGTGAGGACATGAAAAAACTGAATAGCTTGTATATTGCTAACTGGAATGTGAGATGGTGCGGTCATTCCCAAGGCTAGTTCAGGAGTTTCTTCCAAAAAAAAAAAAAAACTAAGCATGTTCTTACTGTATAAACCAGCAATTGCATTTGGGGGGATTTATTCCAGAGACAGGAAAATTTAAGGCTACACAAAAACCTGTGAATGATGGTTCATAGAAACAACCCAAACAATCTTTAGTGGATGAAAGATAAAAATAAATTGGGGTCTATCCATTCTGGAATACTACTCAGCTATATAAAGGAATATATTATTGATGTAGATAACAATTTGGATGAATCTCAAGGGAATTATGCTGAGTGATAAAAGCCACTCTCAGAAGGTTGCACACGCATGATTCCGTTTAACATTTTCAAAATGAAAGATTATAGTTCAATTGCTCAGTTGTGTCCAACTCTTTGTGACCCCATGAATTGCAGCAATCCAGGCCTCCCTGTCCATCACCAACTCCCAGAGTTCACTCAGATTCATGTCCATCAAGTCAGTGATGCCATCCAGCCATCTCATCCTCTGTCGTCCCCTTCTCCTCCTGCCCCCAATCCCTCCCAGCATCAAAGTCTTTTCCAATGAGTCAGTTCATAGAGATGAAGATCAAATTAATGGTTACCAGAGGTTAGACATGGGGTGGAATAGGGAAGGAGAATGGACGTGACTGTAAAGGGTTAACACAGGGATCTTCATGATGATGGATAGTTCTGAATCTTGACTGTGGTATGGATTACATGAATCTACTTATGTGTTATAATTACATAGACTACACACAGATACAAACAAAGGAGTACAAATGAGTATATGTAAGATTGGTGAAATCTGATGAAAAGATCTGGGGATTGCACCAATATCAGTTTCCTGGTTTTAATATAGTACTGTAATTATCTAAGATGTTACCATTGGGGGAAGGTATACAATACCTCTGTGTACTACTTATCTAACATCTTGTCAATCTATAATTATTTTAAAATAGAAAGTTAAAAAAAAAAACCTAATTTGCTACATGTGATAACTTGGACAGATCTCAAGGACATTATACTGAGTGAAAAAAAAAACAAAAAACCTCAGTTACATACTGTGTGATTGCATTTATAGGAGACTGTATATTGGTTGGTTAATGAAAATGTTTCCAGAGGCCCACAAGAATTTCTCCCCCAAGAGATATTATTTAATATTTGCACATTAGTATTTGCAGTGACTTTATAGAACAAACCATGAATAACATGAATCAACTGTATATAATTCTCACAACAGCAGATAGACAGAACAAATTAGTAGTTGCCTAGGGATAAGGATGAGGAAGGTGGTAATGAAGGGGTAGACTGTAAAAGATTTCCACAGGAGAGTTTTATGTAATGAAAGAGGTTTGTACAAGGTTATGGTGGTAGTTACACAAATATATACATGGGATTAAAATGCATGAAAGTATATACATGTGTGTTTGTGTGTATGTGCACATGCATGGGTAGAACTCTGTAAATTCTCAACAAAGCAGAATATAGTTAGCAGTATTGTACAAGTGTCATGGGCTTCCCAGGTAGGTAGAGAATCTACCTACCAATGCAGGAGACATAAGAGACATGGGTTCAATCTCTGGGTTGGGAAGATCCTTGGAATTGAAATGGCAACCCACTCCAGTATTCTTGCATGTAGAATTCCATGGACAGAGGAGCATGGTGGACTACAGACTTCAGGATCTCAAAGGATTGGACATGACTGAGCACACATATACACACAAATGTCAGTTTCATGCTTTAGCTACTATATTACATTTATGTAAGATATAACCAATTATGTTATAACCAATTATGTAGGATGTAACCATTGGCTCCTCTGTCCATGGGATTCTCCACACAAGAATACTGAAGTGGGTAGCCATTTCCTATTCCAGAGAATCTTCCTGAGCCAGGGATTGAACCCAGGTCTTCTACACTGCAGGTGGATTCTTTACCATCTGAGCCACCAGGGAAGTTCTCAGCCACTGGGGGAAGCTGGGAAATTTTGTACTACTTTTGCAACTTCCAGTAGTTTATAATTATTGCAAAATTTTAAAAGTCTACAAAACAATATGTATAATACAATCACATGCATATATAATTTAAAACATATCTACAACTTGAAATTTCAAGTCTTAATAATAATTGCTGATCAATATAAAAGTTAATGAGGAAATACCAAAATCATCTCAGATAAAATTGTATGCCAGCAGCAAAATTTCTTTTCATTTAAACTTAGACTTGACTATAATTAATTAGGATTTAGATTTAAATTTTATTAAATACAGAGAAAAATCTTAATGTAACATAAATGTAACACATAGTGTTAGTGTTTTTCTATAAATTTGAAAATCAGCTGTAAATATTGATAGTTTACTTTTTACTTTCATATAATATTTAGTTAATTTGGAATATTATAAGTTCATTGACTAGTGTATCCAGTAGATTAGCTTATGTTCCCATTTAAAATATATCAAATTATTTAAAATTTTAGTTTTGATTTGAAAGTAAAAGAATTTTATTAAGATTATAATATTATTGGAAGTTTAAGAAAATTTAAGATTTGTCATATTTAAAGATTTGATATGATACATTTTAAAAAGTTTAAGTATTAGGGGAGATTTTTTTAAACAGTTGAAGTATTTAAAATGTTAATTTCATCTTCAACATATAAAATATAGTAAGTTTATGAATGCTATAAAACTTAAGGGAATTTTATTCAAGTTATTAAATACTTTTAAAAGTGATAAGAATATACCAACAGAAAATTAAGATAAGTCAAGTTTAAAATCTTAAGGGAAAATGAAGTTTATGATTGTGTGACTCTAATAGATGGAATGTTAATATTTTAAAAAGTAGCCCCAGAATATTCCCTTTTATGTGTCCTCAAAAGCCAAATCTCATGTTTATATTGTGGGATGTAAATACTCATTTCACTGATATGTTGGCATTACAAAAATAACTTTTTATTTTTAGTATATTATATGTGTTTAATCATATATGTACATGTAATATATGTGTATTTTATTATGTAATTAACATAAAAAATGATGGTAATAAGAAAAAGGTAACAAAACAGGGTAATTTAAATATGCTATATAGCAGATGAGGAAAAACCTTATTTATTTGAACTGTCCTTTCTTATATTGATTTACAAACATACCCATTGATTGTTCTATGAACTAAGCAGGATGCCTTTTCTACCTTTTTTCATTAAGAATGTACACTGGTCTGGAAAAGTTTTGAGAAGGATACTTTGTCCCATGCTCTCTTCTTAAAATGCGCATGAGTTTGGTTTCAGAACTGAGCTTTGAATCATCTCTCTGACTCTTACCAGCCATATCTCCTTCAGTGAAAGTCGTTCAGTTACTCGGAACCTCTGTTTCCTTTTCTGTGAAACAAAAATAATGGCACCTGCCCATATGAAAGCATTTGCTACTACTCACTCCAGTACTCTTGCCTGGAAAATCCCATGGATGGAGGAGCCTGGTAGGCTGCAGTCCATGGGGNATTCTGCTTGAACATCTGGAAGTTCATGGTTTACATATTGCTGAAGCTTGGCTTGGAGAATTTTGAGCATTACTTTAATAGCGTGTGAGATGAGTGCAATTGTGTGGTAGTTTGAGCATTCTTTGGCATTGCCTTTCTTTGGGATTGGAATGAAAACTGACCTTTTCCAGTCCTGTGGCCACTGCGGAGTATTCCAAATTTGCTGGCATATTGAGAGCAGCACTTTCACAGCATCATCTTTCAGGATTTGAAATATTTCAACTGAAATTCTATCACCTCCACTAGCTGAAGAAAAGGAAAGATATAAGCATGTGAACGCAGAGTTCCAAGAATAGCAAGAAGAGGTGAGAAAGCCTTCCTCAGCAAGCAGTGCAAAGAAATAAAGGAAAACAACAGAATGGGAAAGACTAGAGATCTCTTCAAGAAAATTAGAAATACCAAGGGAACATTTCATGCAAAGATGGGCTTGATAAAAGACAGAAATGGTATGGACCTAACAGAAGCAGAAGATATTAAGAGGAGGTGGCAAGAATACACAGAAGAACTGTACAAAAATATCTTTAAGACCAAGATAATCGCAATGGTGTGATCACTCACCTAGAGCCAGACATCTGGAAAATGAAGTCAAATACTAGATCATCAGTACTCAATTTAATAATATCCTGAGAGAATGTAGGAAAACTGAAGGTACAGTTAATGAGTTTCTGGGAGGGAAATTGTATACAATTGGTATCATTTTATACTGAGTATAACAAATAATTCCATATCAATGACTCATCAGATTTTGGAAACATTTCTATCAGAATTTTCTAATTTATTTCATTGAAAACTATACATGTTTTAAATTATCAAGTTAAGTACTATTTAACCAATAAACAAACATTATTTATATAAATCAATATAAACACTTAAGTATGTATAAGATAAAATAAAATCACATGTAGTTTAACTTATTAATAAAATAAAATGTTTTATGAAATATAACATAGTTTCTCTTAAATATAATATAGTCCTAAATGTTACTCTGAGTATTTCAACTTTAAAGTAACTTTTGCTTCATCATGTCTCTATTACAATAACTGTACAGTTATACTTTTCAAAACAAGTTTTCATATATATATATTTTTTTTCAATCTTCCTTTAATAGTTCTATGAGGTAGATGAGACAAATATTACTGTTAGTTTGTTCTGTGGATGAGAATACTGAGACTCAGAAGGTTCAAGAAAATGATTTACCTAAAGTCATATAACAAGAAATTGGTGGAGTCTGGAATTGAATGTCTCCTGTCACTCCAAGGAGCACAGAGTGTGGGTATGGGCAAGTGGAGGGTTCTTATGATGACTCTTCATAGTTGAAGATGCTCATGCTGAAGGCCTTTGTGATACAGTGATTTGCTTAGTAACAGAAAGATATGGGGGAGAGGGAGAGAAGAAGGAAGAGAGAAAATTAAATATATATAGATAGGTCTGATTCATACAGTGCCTATTTGTTAATGTTTGACTGTAAGATGATGTTTGGTGATGTTTTGTGAATGTTGACTTGCAAGATGTTTTTGTGTTTTGTGACTTGCTTATATACCTTCCCAACTACATGACACCCTTGTTCAAAAAAGATAACTGCAGCACAGAAAATGAAAATTGCCAGCCAAGCCAGCATCAACTCATGGGGACTAAGTTATTTGCAGGAGAGCATCATCACAAGTATGGCCTTTGGGAACATGCCATAGGTTGAAACTAAATTAGAATAGATGATCATAGCACTTGATAGTATTAGACCATTTATATTAAAGCTTTTGAAATAATATATATCAGTTCAGTTCAGTCACTCAGTCGTGTCTGACTCCTTGCTACCCCATGAATCGCAGCACGCCAGGCCTCCCTGTCCATATATTGGAGTTTAAAAGTGAGACTAGAAGGTTTATTGTGATTTTTGCTTAAAAATCTAACTCATGAAAAAAAAAAATTCTCTGTACTATACTATACCTAGAAATGCCTGCATGGACCTTTTAGTACGGTAAGTACAATTATTTCCTAATTCACTATACAAAATAACAGTGATTTATAATATTCACAGATGTAATGTGTCTTAATGGGCTTGGGTAGTTTGTAGTTAACTCTTAGACATGTCTTGAGAGGTAAATAAATCAATGATTATGAAACGCCTTCTACAAATTTGACTCTTGCCATGAAGGAGTGACCCAAGCTAAGCTTTCTAGCAGCATATCTGTGTCATCAGATGGAGTACATAAATTGAGGATTTATCAAAGATCTTAAGATATGGATAAGGAAAGTATTGAAATGCCTACTCAGTTATCTGCGTTACAGTGAGAATCTGGTTGAATGGGTTTCCCCTCCTCACCCAATATGTTTATAACTATAATTTGCTTGTAAAGCAAACTCTAATGAAGTCAGAATATTTAAGTATTGCATACTTCATTTGTTGACAGAATTGATCAAGTCCAAATATTATTTTTGGTCTTGCAGACATCACTGATGTATAATTTGGAGGGGAGAACACTAGAGTATGAAAGTTCTGGAAATACTGAAATGTTTTCAGTATACATCAAAATATAAGTCCCACTAATTATGCATTTCTATTACACTCTGAGCAAAAAAAGGGAATTCTTCTCTGGTCTGTTTTTCAGATTTCCAAATAACTATCATATGCTGAACAGATAGCCCAGCTGGAGTGAGTGGGCCCAAAGTGATGAAAATATATAGCGTAATTGGCCTGCCAATAAAATGAAGGGGTTTTTAGGTTTCTCAGTTATACAGGAGATTCTTAGTGTCCAACTGTCATGTCAATGTGTAAGTAACAATATTTATGTAATAATTTAAACCAAGCTAACCTTATGGATTAACCTTAGGATACAATGTTATAATATACATATTCTATATAGTAAGAAAGGAGACAAAGCATTTGGCTCTTATATGAAATTAACACTCTGAGAATATTTTCAGGGCCAAGTGTTTCAAAATATTGACATGTTACTAGGGTTCTTTGCCATTAAATATAGCCAAGTATATTTAGAATATAGAGAAAGTATCCAGTTGAGGAAGCCTTGGAGAAAATCTGCCTACTCAGTCAGCTGCTCCTGAGACGTGGTTCAAGGGCAAACAGAGGAAGGGAGGAAGGTTCATTTAAGTTTAGATTGATAATAATAATAAATTTTGAATTGGGTTTGCATCCCCTTTCAAATGGGAAAAAAGTGATTCCTTGCTTTTTCTATTTTACATAGAGAGAAAGAAAAAAAATCTAATATTATCAAAGATTTAACAGGTTCAGAGGTCTAAAGAAAGAGCTTATCCCCCAGTTAATAGCTTTATTCACAATATCTTTAGTTGAAAAAGTTTTAAATGCGATTTACATGGAACAAATCAGTTTTAGGTTCCAACATATATTTCAGTCTGAAGCAGTGTGCAAAATCCAGCTAAAGATAACCACCAAAAATTTCCTTTATTTGAGGTAAGCATGTGCATTTGCAAATGAGTTTCCCTTTATAATAGAAAAATAGCACCAATTTTTACTTAGAATTTTATTTTTTTGTTGTTATGCCTTAGGTCCTAATTTAAGTTATTATTGCTTTCTTTTTCACCTTAATTAAGTAATTTATTTAGAATTCTGTCGGTCTCTGCCTCCCTTCAAAATCTACCCTATTAAGGGTCTGCCTAGTTGAGGTTATATAACCTCAACACTTGACTAAATGCATCTTTTTCATGCCTCAGTTTTTGTTTTGAGCAAATAGAAAAGCAACTAACATTCATTTGTTTTTCTTTTTGCTATGTTTTGCGAGAATCAGTCAAATTATAGGTGTTTAACTGAAGGTTGGGCCTTATTTATAACCATTGTGCACTAAAAACACTTCATTTTGTGTCTACAAAGATATAGGTTACAGAACTGTCAACACAAAAATAATCTGGAGTTTTATTTCGAAATACTGATGTATGGAGATTGGGGCTGCCATTGTGCTGATAAGGAAATGAATGAAGTATTTCCCATGGATAGATGAAAATCTTGAGTTAGAACTTGAATTTCTGATTTTTTCAATTATATACATTAGCATTTGGTACATAGACATTGGCCAGGCTATTCTCAAAGATGGCTATTCTCCTTATTTTCCAATGAGATGTCCAGTGGAAGATTACATACTGCATCTCAGGAAGAATCAAATGCTGGATGGTGTTTGGGCTGGTGCAAAATGAAGCTAATATACTAGAAAAAAATGTTCCACACTTGCTTAACAAACTGTTAAGTCTCTAGTGTTTTACTATTGTTTGAAATGTTTAAACATTTTATCACATATTTACATTACGGATGGGCCATTGAGTCATTTCCTTTATAGCACATCACCCACTGTTTGTAAATTATCTGTGAGCTTGGGACAAGCAGCCGTCTGTGTATGGGATTTAGGGGAATGGAGTTCTTTTCTTTTGTTGCAGAAAGTATTACTTCTGCCTTACTTCATTCACTTGATTTAACACTTCAAAAACTGACTTTTTTACCTGTGCATGATTTTCCTGCCTGTTTTGTGCATAGACAAGTAACAAGCAACATCTTGAATTAGGATTTAATATCAGATCTAGGTATAATTTTCTATGAAAAATAAAATGATTATGTTTTAAAAATTATTCTTAAAAAATGATAGCCAGAAGAGAAAGAACAAATTTTTAGACTAATATTAATATAAGTTTCAGAATGAACATTTTCTAAGCCAGTAGAATAATAAACCTTTTTCCGGACATATAGCCGCAAGTAATACTGTAGAATTACAAAAGGTAACCTTAAAGATGTCTCATTTTAACACCTCTATTTACAAGTGAAAAAGCCAAAAACTCCTAGAGTCAGGTGCCTTGCCTAAAATTATACTACAAGTGACCAGGAGAGTTATGTATCCACTTATTCAAAAAAAAAATATCATTGGAGAGCCTATTATATGTTAAACATAGTAGAAGATTCAAAGATGAAAAAGATCCAGACCATATTTGATGCTCATAGGAAATTTTTGCAGTAATAGAGAAGAAAGATATACAGAAGTAACTAAACTATATATAAAGAGAATATGATTTATATCATAAGGCTGATACAATAAAAGGAATTTAGGATTTGAGAAAAAAAAAGCAAAGTTTAGAACTCTGATTCTCCCCACCCCGCTACTAGAGTATTAGCTCCATGAAGGCAGGGGCCTTACCATGCCTGATAAGTGGGGTATATTAAAACTCAGTGAATGAACAATTGAATGTTCTTTCCACACTTTAATGCTACCTCTTAAAAGTAGCAAATGTGTACGTTTCTCCTAGAAAGCATTTATCTTCCTCACAGTGCTTACAAGAGCTGTTCTTTTATTGACTATCCTGTGCTTAATACCATTCTGGTGATCTGTCAGAGTATAATATTCCTACTTGACCATATTTAAGCAATCTCAATGTTTATCTTTCAACTTAAAGCACACACTTTGCGAATTATGAATTCTAAGGTACAGAGTTAAAAATATAGACAGAGTCAATCTCACTGTTTCTAACGTGTTGTTAGCATATATATCATATGTCTTGTAACTGGGAAGATGGGCTTTTTTCCCTATAGAAAGAAAGAAAGTGAAGTCACTCAGTTGTGTCCAGCTCTTTGTGAACCCATGGACTGTAGCCTACCAGACTCCTCCTTCCATGGAATTTTCCAGGCAAGAGTACTGAAGTGGGTTGCCATTTCCTTCTCCAATAATAGCACTTGAAAAAGAGAAATCTGGCCACTTTCCTTTGTGAAACTTTTTGATTTCTAGGATACAGATTAGTATTTAAGTCCTCAAATATACATGCTCACAATGAAAGAACTTGGAAAGATTTCTAATAAGAAAAGTGGGCATTGTCATATGACCATGCAAGAAATCTTTTAATTATAATTTTTAAATTATAATTTTAATTATATTTAAAATATATATGCTTTTAATTATAATTTTTTCTGGTTTAAAGGAGGAAAAAAGGATTAAAAGGAAAGTAATCTCTAGGTCCTTTATTTCATTGCATAAGGGATGGACTGACCCAAAATGTGTTAACAACCCTGTTTGGCCCTTCATATGTAAAACAAAATAAAAAACAGAAAAAAACATCATGTTATTTTAAGGCATAGGTACTTGTTCTAGCCAGAATTAGTCAGATAGTTTTCTTTAATTTCTTCTTTACTGTGGCATAAACTTGTTTAGAAATTTTCATGAAACCCATCATTCTGGACATGAATTATTATTGAAGAGTATAAGAAGTGTATTTTTTTTTTTTTTTGCTAGGGGAAATATGTCAAATAGGACAATACCAGAAGTCAATATTTTTGGTAGTTTCATGTAGCATATTATTTACATAAAAATAAAAGCATAAGATAATACTTTTTAAAAATTTTTCTTGGATAATATTCAGTTATAGGAATTCATGTTAAAGTTTGGGGGTCTTCAGGTAGATTTCACCTTTGAATTCTAAAACATGGGATAACATATATGTTATATATTATATATATTATATAACATAATCCTTGAAATTTTGGGCATATCTAATACATGGATCATTTGATAGAAAATAAATTTTCTTACCTTTACCCAGAAAGGGGAGAAGGCATTGATTTAGGTTCAAGGAAGGGTTAATTTAGGTAATTATAGATATCATTGGTGTTCATATATTGTAGGTTACTTGAATAGCATATGAATATTTGAGTTTAAATATGAAAATTTCATATACAAGTATCCTTAGAAAATCTGATTAAAGTAAAAAGTATGTATTTAAAATTGAGGCAATAATAGAGATGATATAACATTTTGAGAAATCCACATTTTAAAATTATTTAGAAATGTTATGAAAGGTACTCCAGCACTTTTTGGCATTCTTGCTGTTTAAACAGATTAAATTTCAAAAATATATAATCGTACATAGCTATAAGAGTAGTCCTGTGTCATGAAGGAATTCATCACTATGTACTTTAAAAGATCTTAATGATAATTGTATAAGATTTTTTGAAATCACCTCAGATTTGGTTAATTATAAATTATTATTGCTACATGGCAAAAAGTTATAAAGTCTCATAATGCTGGCAAAAGCTGTTTTAAAAAAGTAATCCTAACTAATGTAATGCAAAAGTAAGTGTCCCTAGTAGTGGAGGTAAATATTTTAAATTATGGTGGTTTGTGACTCGGTATTCAGCCTAATGAAGTCTAGGGATTATGCAATAAGTAAAAATCTTATGACAAGAATATAAAATTTCTAATCCAAAACCATAAAAGTAACTTCTTGACGTTTTATAATTTTGTAATGAACAGGGCAAAAAATACAAATTCTGGTTACAAAAGTCTAATAAATAAACCTTTGCATGGCTGACTTTGAAGTTCTTCCTTATAAATGGGCAATGCATTTTGTATTTTTTGGTCGTTTTCCCCAAGTGCCTTTCAGTTTTAACAATCTGAGTTCAGTTTTCCTAAGAAAGAAGTCCCTCTTTCTCTTTTGTAACATCTAAGAGGTTAGAGAGTATGTTTAAACAGATATATTTTCTTTTCATCTAACCTTGTCTAGAAGATATAGGAAAACTAATTTGCCTTATTTACATATGGCACAATCTATCCAGTATTCAAGGGTTTGTCAGAAACAGGAACCCTGTGCATTTCCATGGTAACCGATGGCATGCTGACAGTATCTGGCTTGTTGCAGCTTCGTCTAGGCAGGCCGGCAATTAATCAGCCATCTACATGCACAAAATTCTTTGTGAGTGAATGGCAGCGCGCCTCTGTAGTGCTGTCTGTGCTTTTACAATTTTGTATTCCTGCCGGGCAAAGTACTTTTTTGTCTCTTCTATTCATTTTCCATAGCTCCCCAAAATGTGCTCGAAAAGAGTGTGAGGGGGTGGGAGAAAGGGGAACACATCTACCTGTAATTTCAAAATGACATTATTTCTTCCTGGCATCAAATACACCAGAGTACATTTCTTCCTTTCATTTGTAGTGGCTTGCCTTTTATTTCTTTCTGAGTTTTCTTGGGTTTGTGCTAGATAGCCCCTTAATCTATGTCTCAAGGTCCTTTATTGTTGGTGCAAGTAGGACATACCCACTGAAGCCCAGTCTGTGCGTAAATCATGGCTGAGTCTGTGGTATGGAGCCTGCAGTACTTTTACTCCTTATTTAAGACCTATAATTCAATCAGTCTTTTGTCCTTGAAAGATGACCAAATGATTTGCATTGAACTGACCTCAGTAAATTTCTTTCTTCAAAAAGGAAAAAGAAACACTTAATAACTGGGTAGTTGATAATCTCAGAAGGATTTGGTC
This sequence comes from Neotragus pygmaeus, assembly GCA_006410875.1. NCBI lineage: Eukaryota > Metazoa > Chordata > Mammalia > Artiodactyla > Bovidae > Neotragus > Neotragus pygmaeus. The sequence continues at coordinate 1,566,721 of SJYV01018739.1, read as the reverse complement.
ATTAGTGATTTCACAAAATTCACAGAGCAAAAAATTTGGTTGTCTTCAAACTCAAGTGAAATATCTGAAGAAAATTTTAAGTATATTGGGGCATAGAGATATTAAGTTCTTGAAAAGTTTCACACCATAAAAGAAAAGTTTTTGTTGGAAAAGTTTTGAGGCAAAAAAACTATCAGCAAAGCTGTTTATTCATAGAATGGAAGGAATACAGGTGAAAATACAAGTAATTTTTAGTATCTCTGTAATATATAAGGTAATTTTTATTAGCTTAGGAATATAAATATATATACCTACTTTAATCAGGAAGAGTTACTTATTTATCACGTAATTTTTCTTTAAAAACATTTCTTAAAAATGTGATCTCAGTTTGAAAGTAAATCCTGTTTCAATAAAATAATGATATGGATGCTTTTTCGTGCAAATATTTTGCCACTCTCTCTTCCAGTTATGTTTCATTTATTTAATGGATGACAAGATCTCTAATGTAACTGTTTTCTCCAATTTTTGTCTTTCTGTTAAAAAAAAACAACAGTGAAATGTGAACACAAAGCTTCTGCTTTCTTCTAATCAAGTACTGTTATTCCTTTTAAGGGCTGCAAACGTAAGGGCATCATTCGTTCTTCCATGCTCAGCTTCTCTTACTTGTTTATGTACTAAGTAATACACTAAATAGTATTTCATCCAACATCTAACCCACTGTATCCTTTTATTTCCTTTTGTCTTTGTCGCTTTGCAGGATGTCCTTTAGCTGCAGTAGTTGTGGTGCAGGGCTTCTCATTGCAGTGGCTTCTCTTGCTGTGGGGGCTTCCCTGGTGGTTCAGCTGGTAAAGAATATGCCTGCAATGCAGGAGACCTGGGTTTGACTCCTGGGTTGGGAAGATCCCCTAGAGAAGGGAACAGCTACCCACTCCAGTATTCTGGCCTGGAGAATGCCATGGGCTGCATAGCACATGGTGTCACAGCAGATGACACCATCCTTATGGCAGACCGTGAAGAACTAAAGAGCCTCTTGATGAAAGTGAAAGAGGAGAGTGAAAAAAATTGACTTAAAACTCAACATTCAGAAAACTAAGATCATGGCATCTGGCCCCATCACTTCATGGCAAATAAATATGGAAACAATGGAAAAGAGTGTCAGATTTTATTTTCTTGAGCTCCCAAATCACTGCAGATGGTGACTGCAGCCATGAAATTAAAAGACACTTGCTCCCTGGAAGAAAAGCTATAACAAACCTAGACAGCATATTAAAAAGCAGAGACATTACTTTGCCAACAAAGGTCCATCTAGTCAAGGCTATGGTTTTTCCAGTAGTCATGTATGGATGTAAGAGTTGGACTATAAAGAAAGCTGAGCACCCAAGAGTTGATGCTTTTGAACTGTGGTGTTGGAGATTCTTTTTTTTTAATTAATTTATTTATTTTACTTTACAATATTGTATTGGTTTTGCCATACATTGACTTCAATTCGCCATGAGTGTACATGTATTCCCCATCCTGAACACCCCTCCCACCTCCCTCCCCATCCCATCCCTCTGGGTCATCCCAGTGCACCAGCCCCGAGCACCCTGTACTCAAACCTGGACTGGTGATTCATTTCACATATGATAATATACATATTTCAATGCCATTCTCCCATATCATCCCACCCTCACCCTCTCCCAGAGTCCAAAAGACTGTTCAATACATCTGTGTCTCTTTTGCTGTCTCTCATACAGGATTATTGTTACCTTCTTTCTAAGTTACATATATATGTGTTAGTAGACTCTTGAGAATCCCTTGGACTATAAAGAGATCCAACCAGTTCATCCTAAAGGAGATCAGTCCTGAGTGTTCATTGGAAGGACTGATGTTGAAGGACTGGGGTTGAAGCTGAAACTCCAATACTTTGGCCACCTGATGTGAAGAACTGACTCACTGGCAAAGACCCTGATGCTGGGAAAGATTGAAGGAGGGAGGAGAAGGGGATGACAGAAGATGAGATGGTTGGATGGCATTATTGAATTGATGGATGTGAGTTTGAGTAAACTCTGGGAGTTGGTGACAGAGAAGCCTGGCGTGCTGCAAGTCCACGGGGTTGCAAAGAGGTGGACATGACTGAAGGGTTCTAGGGTGTATGGGCTTCCGTAGTTGCAGCACATGGGTTCAGTACTTGCTCCCTGGCTCTAGAGCACAGGCTCAATAGTTGTGGTGCTCAGGCTTAGTTGCTCTGCAGCATGTGGCATCCTCCAGGATCAGGGATCAAACCCATATCTCCTGCATTGGGAGGTGGATTTTTTTTTTTTTTTAACCACTGAGCCACCAGGGAAGCCCTAATCCATTTTAAAACATCCTATTTCCCCAGAGTTCAGTAAATTTATGAGTGATATTCCAAATCTGAATGCTGTTTTGCTCTTACACTTAAGTCCTTTCTTCCCCAGTTTAAGATATCTTAGGTTTATGTAAGAATCTGTCCATTTTTTTAAGTATAATATAGCTTACAGTATGTGATCTCTATAATTTTTTGCTGTTTTAGAAAAATCAGCCCCAAATCTGCTCTGCATGGGTAATGTTACCATGAGCTTTTGCAAGTTCTCCTTCAAAGTTCAACTCATTCTTTCATATTAGTAGTTTTAATTAAGGAGGGATTCTGTCACATCATTCACTCAGTCATTAATCAGGTATTTATTGAGCTCCATTATTTGACTATTTGGAAATCTACAGCACCACTGCCACCTCCCAATAATAAAAAATATGGGAAATCTTCTCTATGGTAGAAATTATTCTTATCGATTTGGATATAATAAATTTGAACACATGTAGTTATGGGTTAGTTTCAGATGTGACTTTATATCTACCTTATCTTTTTAATTTCCTAGGTTATAAATGAGGATAATAGTACTTCATAGAATTTTTTTAGAATTAAATAGATGTATGAGGCATCTGGCTGATTTGACACACTCCAAAATGGTATAAATCTGAGGTATCCAAAGCAATCAAATTCATAGAAACAGAAAGTAAAATTATGGTTACTAGGAGTTGGGAAGAGGAGAGAGTGGAAAGTGACTGTCTAATAGGTACAGGGTCTCCTTTGGGGTAGTAACAATATTCAGGAACTAGATGGAAATGATGGCTAAACACTGAGTGTACTAAAAAACATTATATTATACACTTTAATTGGATAAATTTATGGCATTTGAATTATATCTCAACAAAGCTATTTTTTAAGCTAATGTTAAAACTTAGAAAATTTTACACAAAATTCCAGATTAACCTCCTTTGGAAAAGTCCTTTGATCTCATACCACCACCCACATGGTCCCTCATAAGGTTTCTAGTTGTTTAATGGGTGGAGAGTTTCAGTTCTGTAAGATAAAAAAGTACTGGAGATCTGTTTTACAACATTACAAACATACTTAGCACAACTGAACCATGCACTTAAAATGGTTAAGATAGTAAATGTTATTTACATATTTTTAGCACAATAAAAAAATAATAGGAGTACTCTATTTAAAAACAATGAAATAGTTGATAATGTGTTATTAAGATTTTTCTTTTTATTATCATTATCACTTTTCCTATTAACTTGCTAGTCCTTAATTTATTGAAAAGGTTAGGCAGAGGCAGAGAACTCTGGAGTAGTAAAACTTAATAGTGATATGTATATTAGAACAAACCATATGCAATCACAATATTCAGCCACATTTGACCTACAAAATGGCAATTTCAAATGATTTAGCCTATTAATTAATGAAAATGTCCTAATGTAACTGAGTATAACATACTGATTTTATTGATTTGCTGTTATACATATTTGAATTCAGTACAAAAGCATATTTATTTTTAGCTTCTTAATGAATCTCCACTTCAGGGCCCAATAGAATCATTGTTTTGTTTTTCTTTCTAAATAATCTTCAACCTGGGTTTCCTTATCTGTGAAATAAATGACAAATAGCACTGAGGTCAGGAATACATGAAACAAATTTTGAGAAATGCTAAATCCAGGACCTGACACAAAGTAGATACTCAACAAGTACAATACTTCCTTTCTCCTGGGTAGCAGTATATGTGACACTATGGCATACTGTTAATGGGTATATGAACTTGAGTTAGATATGAATTCCAGCTGCTGATTGTAGGTAGATTACTTCTCCTCAATGAGTTTTAGTCTCATCAGAGAAGAGCTACCTCAAAGGAAAGTGAAGATTAAAACACCCCACCCAGTTCTGTGAACATATTAGGTCTTGACAAAGTACCCTAACCATGGATTTATTGTTTTCATAATCTTTTTTCCCCAGTGGAGAGGGGAAGACTGTGGAAAGAGGAGAATGGTCTTACAAACTTAAAAATACACCCATTTCCTTTCCTCAGAATGTTCCTCCCACTTTTATTCTTTTTTCTCTACACATGTCCCTGATCCCAGGGTTGTCCCAAATCCTATATGTAGGCCAGAATTTCTCTCACCTTCCATCTTGGGCACTTTGCCATGTTCCCAAAGTCCAAGCAGACGGTGATTAGAAGAAACATTCAAGTGGGCTCCAGCAACCTGGCTACTGGTTCCAGCCCCAGTAACCACTAATTTGAGCATTGGTCGGTCATTGCCCCTGTGAAGCATTTGGAGTAGTTCAGAGTATTCTAAACTCCAGTTTTGACCAGTCTAAGATGAAAAGAGAAAAATAAAGACAAATTTATGTAGCTATAATATTTAATCTATATTGATATTTGTATCTATCTTTCTATTCCTATACGCTTATACCTGTCCTTGCTTAGGAGAGGCTATCCTTGATCCTGAGATGATGCTGTTCTTCCTCTGTTTCCAAATGCCTATTCATTTATGGGATCACAGCTAAATAAATGGTAGATTGTATGTAACTTCCTCACTTGGCAAAATAAAGGGCTGGCACCTGTCCATCTTTCCCCTTAAAAATTGTAAAGGCTAAAAGTCTGGACCTTTTGACTTAGTTAATTCAAGGATATTTCTCAATCTGACATTCAGTTCTTCTAATTAGAATTCATCAAACCCATAGATCCTTAAGTGGTTCTTTGGCTTAAGGATTAGAGAGGCAGCCCTTTTATAAACTCAGTGAGATCTGCACTTCTCCGGGTTTGTCCCCAAACATCTTTGCTTCACCAATATAGAAACATGGATTGCTTTTATGCCTTTATTTTTTAGAGCAGTTTTAGAAGGGGATACAGAGATTTCCCATACATGCAGAGCCTCCATCACTCACCAAATATTTGCTGACATATCACAATTACCCAAAGTCCACATTTTACCTAAGGGCCCCTCTTATATATTCTGATTTTGAACAAATGCATAATAACATATATGCATCAGTATCGTACCATGCAGAATATTTTCATTAAAAACCCCTGTGTTCTACCTATTTATCTCCTCACCCTCTACCTTTGTCAACTGCTGATGATTTTACTGTTTCCATAGCTTTACCTTTTTCAAAACATCATATAGTTGGAGTCATACAGTGTGTAGCCTTTTCAGATTGGCTTCTTTCACTTAGCAATATGCATTTAACTTTCCTCCATATATTTTCATGGCTTGATAGCTCATTTCTTTTTAGCACTGAATAATATTTAATTGTCTGCATATACCACAATTTATCCATTCACCTACTGAAGGACCTCTTAGTTGCTTTCAAGTTTTGGCAATTATGAATAAATTTGCTATGAACATCTGTGTACAGGTTTCTATGTGAACATAAGTTTTCAACTCATTTGCATAAATACCAAGGAGTACAATTGCCAAATTGTATGCATGAGTATGTAGGGCTTTGAAGAAACCTTCAAATTGTCTTCCAAGGTGGCCGTACCATTTTTAGTCTCACCAGCAAGTGTTCCAGTTGCTTTGCATCCTGCCAGCATTTGGTGTTGTCAGTGTTTTGGATTTTGGCCATGCTAAAAATTATGTATTGACAATTTATTGTTTTAAATTCATTTTCCAGATGACATCTTTTCATATGCTTATTTGACATCTATATGTCTTCTTTGGTGAGGTGTCTGTTAAGATCTTGCTTGTTTTTTAATTGGATTGTTTTCTTATTGTTGAGTTTTAAGAGTTCTTTATGTAATTTGGGTAACAGTCCTTTAGCAGATATGTCTTTTGCAAATATTTTCCTCCCATTCTATGGCTTGTCTTCTTATTTTCTTGAGGTTGCTTTCACAGAGCAGAAGTTTTTGGTTTTAATGAAGTCCAGCTTAGCAATTATTTCTTTCATGTATCATGCCTTTGGTGTTGTATCTAAAAAGATATCACAATAACCAGAGTCATCTAAGTCTTCCCCTGTTATCTTCTAGGAATTTTATAGTTTTGCTTTTTTACATAAAGATCCTCATGCTGGGAGAGATTGGGGGCAGGAGGAGAAGGAGACAACAAAGGATGGCTAGATGGCATCACTGACTCGATGGACGGGAGTTTTGAGTGAACTCCGGGAGTTGGTGATGGACAGGGAGGCCTGGCATGCTGCGATTCATGGGGTCGCAAAGAGTCAGACACGACTGAGCAACTGAACTGAACTGATCAAGTTGTTACAGCACCATTTGCTGAAGAGACTAACTTGCTCATTACATTGTCTTTGCTCCTTTGTCAAAGAACAATTGATTGTCTTTATGGGGGTCTACTTCTGGACTCTGTTCTATTGTTCTAGTTGTCTATTCTTTCACCAATACCACACTGTTTTGATTACTGTAGCTTCACAGTGAGTACTAAAGTTGGGTAACATCATTCCTCCAACTTTGTTTTTCTCCTTCAATACTGTGTTGTCTATTCTAGGTCTTTTGCCTCTCCATATAAACTTTAGAATCAGTTTGTCAGTGTCTGGATAAAAGTAAATTGCTTGAATTTTCTTTGAGATTGCATTGTATCTATAGAATAAGTTGGGAAGAACTGACAATATGGTGCCTTTTTGTCCTTGAATATGGACTATATTTACATTTATTTAGTTCTCCTTTGGTTTCATTCATCAGAGTTTTATAGTTTTCCTCATATAGATTTATACATATTTTTGTTCACGGTAAACTTTTGAGGAAGATAAACTTTCTTTGTGCAAGTTGGGTTCTGGCATGTCCTAGTAAGTATGAGACATGTGTTAGGTTAAACAAGGAAGCCCATTATATAGAGTTTTGTAAACAGGAAAAAAGTATGTATCATATGCATCATCAGTTATTGAATTTTTATTTTTCTCCACATAATGCATAATATCAGTTTTCTTTAAAGCATTTATTATAAGTGAAATTATACCTTTACTAGTTATAAGTATATGGGGTTACCTTCCTATATTTAAGCTCTGTGAGGGCAAGGATGATGTTGGTATATTCACCATGGTGTGGCTGGCATGCAAATATGAATAAAAGTGGTGTGTGCCATAAGAGAGTGGGGAGGATCTCAAGTTCTATAGTGAGATCAGTGAAAACCTTTCCAAAAATGGCAGGTAAAGTAGTTTAAGTGGTGGCTGGTATTTCAGCATACAGATATGAAGTATTACATGGTGTTCAGTATAATTATAAAATAGAGTTCATTTTAGTGTACATTGGTGATTTGAAAATTGGTAATTTCTATTTATAAGGCAAAGTTAGACAGCATATTAAAAAAATAGAGACATCACTTTGTCGACAAAGGTCCATAGAGTCAAAGCTATGATTTTTCTAGTAGTCATGTACATATGTGAGAGTTGAACCATAAAGAAAGCTAAGCACCGAAGAAGTGATGCTTTTGAATTGTGATGCTAGAGAAGACTCTTGAGAGTACCTTGGACAGCAAGGAGATCAAACTGGTCAATCCTAAAGGAAATCAACCCTGAATATTCATTAGAAGGACTGATGCTGAAGCTCTAATACTTTGGCCACATGATGTAAAGAGCTGATTCATTGGAAAAGATCCTGATGCTGGGAAAGACTGAGGGCAGGAGAAGAAGGGCATGACAAAGGCTGAGATGATTGGCTGGTGTCATTGATTCAATGGACAGGAGTTTGAGCAAACTCAGGGAGACAGTGAAAGATAGGTAAGCCTGTCGTGCGGCAGTCCATGGGGTTGCAAAGAGTCGGACATGACTGAGTAACTGAACAATAACTTAAAGGAAAAGAGGAGCTGTAGAGATTAACACAGATAAAGAAATAAAGAAAACCTGACCTAGTAACTCAAACAAGCAATTCTCTTAGGAGTTCCACGATCACTTTTGTAGGAAGAAGTTTGTAAGAAGTTACTAAACTCAACAGGCAAATACAGCCAGGGCTGGAATGAGTCAGACATGACTTAGCAACAAACAACAACTTATAAGGCAGCTTTTAAATAATCTGAAAAACAAACAAACAAACAAAAATAACACCTGAAATTATCAGATCAGTTTACCCTAAAGCCAGTCTAGGGAAAAGGAAGTTGCTCCATATGTAAGGTAACATAGAGGAAGGCACTGCAAACTCTTAGCCACTAAAGGCTGTNAGCTTTTAAATAATCTGAAAAACAAACAAACAAACAAAAAAAACACCTGAAATTATCAGATCAGTTTACCCTAAAGCCAGTCTAGGGAAAAGGAAGTTGCTCCATATGTAAAGTAACATAGAGGAAGGCACTGCAAACTCTTAGCCACTAAAGGCTGTAAAGAGTTAAGCATTATTCCAAACGTGTCAACTTAATAGACCAGCGAGCACAATCTCCTTTTGATAAAGAGACTGAGCCAGAGAAGAATTTATATAAGAGATAAGGAGCTCTGTTTCCATCTACCTGCAAGGTAATTGATAAAGCAGAAAACGTAGAGACAAATGGTAGGCACAAGGCAGCTTGCCATGTGGAAAGAGCTTTGGTATTAAACAGATTTCGTCTTTACCTTCAGCTCTACCACTAACTAGCTGGTAACTTGGGACATATGAAATAGACTTACTAAATCTCAGCTTCTTCTTTGGTAAAATGAAGATAATACTCTTAAGATTTTTATTATAGATAATATATGTAAAAAGGACTAGCACAGAATTGAAAACATAGTAGTTATTCAGGAAACACTTTTCTCCCCACCCTTTCTTTGTCTATTTTGTCTGTTTTAGGTCTTGAGTTTAGGTTTTTCTAAGAAGATACCCTGGTTACCACATGGGCACTTTGTATGTCCCCAAAGCTGGAAGCAAATATTTAAATAGAATAACAGTTCAATGAGTCTAATAGTAACACCAAATTAATCTGCAGCATCAAAGGCTTGAAAATTAAAGTTTGGAATCTTCACTTCTGTAAAATGCTTAAAACAATTTATTCATTTAGTCTACCTTCTCTGTTATTTTATCAAATTAAAAGAGAATTAGAGGTCAAGTTTACAGCTCAGATATAGATTACTGTATATCAAATTCTGTATCAAAACTCATTAAGGTCAGTGAGGTCCTGGCATGGTGACACAGAGTTTCCTGTGGGAGGAGGTGACTGGAAGAACTATGGAGGTTAAATGGAGCAGGAGCCAAACCATTTATCACTGTGTGCTGAGAAGCAGCATATGATACTGTTCAGACTGCTGAGTTTATAGTCAAAAGAATTCTGCTTGAGCCCTCGGTCTCTTATTACCTTAGCAACCCTGAATAGTACCCACCTGTGTTCTCAAAAGAAAAATGGTGCTTCGATAGTGCTGACCTGAAGTAAGTTCTTCCCCAATGGCTCAGCAGTAAAGAATCCACCTGCAATGCAGAAGATGTAGGTTTGGTTCCTGGGTGGGGAAGATCCCCTGGAGTAGGGCATGGCAACCCACTGCAGTATTCTCGCCTGGAGAATCCCATGGACAGAGGAGCTTAGCAGGCCATGGGGTCGCAAAGAGTCAAACATGACTGAATAAATAAGCACAATAAGACGAGCTACCCCCTAAAGAAAAATTGCGCTTCCATAGTGCTGACCCAAAGTAAGTGCTTAGTAAATATTTGTTGAGTGAATAAATGTGACAGAAATTGACATCAATCCTTAGTTCTCATGTGTTTATGATGTGGTCCCCTACAGCTTCCCTTAAGCCCACAGACTATGTAAAACCACATTTAGATAAGTTAATCCCCACTACTTAGCCAGAATTATGTGTGTACCTGTTATTCAATGAAAGTAACTGGCCAAGAAGACTGACGTATCACTTGTCATCTTTAATGTTCCTTCATCACATGATCCCTTCGTGGATTCATATATCATCTGTCAGGTAATCTTCTGGAGGAGCTTGACTATAGCAGTTTGTTCTGTAGTTTGGATGATGAATGAGATGAGTTAGATCATTTAATTCACTATATGGCACCCAAATGTTAAAACTGAAGAAAAAGAATGTCTGACAAATTGTTTGTTGTCATTAAGGTTTATTTCTCAAATGTCTTAGATGGTTTCCCCCACCTCACTCATTGTCCAACACACAAAGCTAACTATTATAAAGAAGACAATACTTAATGGATGCTAGACAAATGATAGTTGAAGCTGTCTGTTGTATTACCCGATAAATGAGAGCCAAATTATAATGTCATTAGATGGGATGACTCAAGTTATTATAAAGTTGTGCTTCCCACAATGTCCTTCCTTTATCCCCAGCATGTTTCCTCCTGGCATCTGTTTTCACTAAGCAGCTGCATTGTTTTTATAACAGCTGAGATCAAGCTTTGAATCTTCTGTTAAGCCAATTTTTAAATGCCCCCAACCAATACCTAAAAACATATATTTGGGGATCATACAAACATAAACTTTAAAAGCAATACAGTTCACAGGGTCATTGGGTATATATTTCTGTACATACCCACTTAACACTATCTCTGGGGCTATTTTCTCCAGGCACAAATTATCTTCTTAGATTGTACATTCTTGTGTCCATTTCACAGCCAGCTTGGAATACTAACACTCAGTTAATAACTGAAGAAGGAATGAATGAAGGAAAGAGCTTCCCTGGTGGCTCAGATGTTAAAGCGTCTGCCTCCAATGCGGGAGACCCAGGTTCGATCCCTGGGTTGGGAAGATCCCCTGGAGAAGGAAATGGCAATCTACTCCAGTATTCTTGCCTGGAGAATCCCTTGGATGGAGAAGCCTAGTAGGTTACAGTCCACGGGGTCGCAAAGAGTCAGACATGACTGAGCGACTTCACCTTACCTTACCTTACCTTACTTTCAAAAATACGGATAGAAGCATACTAAATGCATTTTAGTGTAAAATATTTTGCTAATAGTTGACTACAGAGAAAATTAATTCTACTTCTAGCACAGGAAAGTTAGGATTCCTAGGCATTTTTGTTGGCAACAGATTATCTTCATTATTTTTTTAAAAATGGCTTCATGAGTACACTTACCTTTCTCAGATTTAAACAGTACCTGACAAACAGAGCTATGGATTTACTTGCATATTTGAAATGCAAAAGAGGAAGCTTTGTTCTTTTTTGGTATTAAGTAGAGCTGCTGCTGCTGCTGCTGCTGCTAAGTCGCTTCAGTCGTATCTGACTCTGTGTGACCCCATAGACGGCAGTCCACCAGGCTCCCCCATCCCTGGGATTCTCCAGGCAAGAACACTGGAGTGGGCTGCCATTTCCCTTCTCCAACGCATGAAAGTGAAAAGTGAAAGTGAAGTCACTCAGTCGTGTATGACTCTTACGACCTCATGGACTGCATCCTACCAGGCTCCTCTGTCCACGGGATTTTCCAGGCAATAGTACTGGAGTTGGTTGCCATTGCCTTCTCCGATTAAGTAGAGCACCCAACTGAATTAGTCATTTGACTTAATGACAATATATAGTATATAATATATTAGTGACTGTTACATTGTCTCCTTAAAAAGAGCTCAGAAAATGTACTGACACATTTGAAATGTTATCTTGTCATCTCACTGATGTGAAGGCTTTGAAGTTAGATATATCTGTGTTCAAATCCTGACTTTAGACTATGAGATAATCTACTTCAACTGTGTGCCTCAGTTTCTCCATTTTTAAAGTGAGAATAAAAGTAGTTTCATCATAGAGTTGTAATGAAATTGTTCACCTACAGAGAACTTAGAACAGTTTGGCAGCTAGTAAGTGTTCAACAATGTTAGCCAGTATTATAATGTTGCCTTTAGCTTTAGTCTTGTTATATTTATAAGAGATAAAGCAAAAAGGATTAAAGGTTGCCAGTTTCCCTTGCACATCTGTCCTTAGTCCCAGCCTGGTCCCTATACTAATACTGAAGAAATATAATGAGAGCTGCATAATTAATTTCAAATTTTCAGTAGTAGTATTAAAAAAACTAAAAAGAAACAGGTGCAATTAATTTTAATATTCTTTTAACCACATATATCCAAAATATTATTCTAATATGTAATCAATGTGAAAAATTAATGAGATATATTCTTTTTTTCCTACTGAAGCTTCAAAATCCAGTATATATTCCACACTTGTACTCAATATGGGAGCTAAATTTTGATTAGAAAGATTTGATTTACATTACATAAATTGACAACTGAAAAAGCAAACTCACATATCTGTTGTTCCAAACATACTTAAAAGTTTTACATTAAATTTAGTTTTTAAATTTAAAACTCAGTTCCTCTGTCTCACTAACCACATTTCAAGTTCTCAACAGCTTCATAAGGCTTGTGCTCCCAAATTAGCAATCTCAAGATGAACATACCTGAGATCCTGCCTCCCTACCCAGCATGAAGCTGAGCTGCACCTCCAGCTCTAATGTTGGGAGCAGGACGGGGCCAAAAGAAGAGGCTGACTTCATATGACATCCCAAACCTGCTATTAAGGAGAAGAAACAATGGTGGGGTTGGTCGTTAGGGGTAAGTGACCCAAAGGATATCCATAGAAACAGAAACTTTGGCTACTCACGACTATGCAGACTGCTTGGTTCCCTCTGCGTCTTTGTCTGCACTACCCACCCTTTCTGGTTATAAATGGGCCTATTGACGTGTGACTAGAACTCTCAGGCAGGAATCACAAACACATGAGCACAGTTCTTTATTAGTGGCCAATAATATAAATACTCGGCTTTGAGGGTTAAGTGTTCCTCAGAACCAAGGTTCTCTGAATCAGAAGGTTTACTTGTTGACTTATTTTTACTGTATGTGCTTCATTAAAAACATCTTATCTGACTTTATAATATAAATTAAAAAAATAGATTTACCACCAAGTCCACTAAATAAGTGGACTTCAAGAACTATTTAGTAAGTACCTACTTTGTTGCATGTTCTCTGTTAAGTACTGAGAACACAATGGTGAACTGTCATAGACAAGCCTCTGTGCTCATATAATATTATCTGGTGCATTTACAGGTTAGTAAATAGATAGCTGCATCTCAAGGTGACAGATCTTAACAATAAGGGCAATAGAGGGGCTACAGGAGCAAAGAAGAGAGGGAGCTAAGCTTGAAGCAAGGCAGATGGAGGAGGGAGGTCAGAAAAGATTTTGGGAAGGAAATTATGTCTAAATGGAGACAGAAGAACAAAGAATTATTTAGGGAAGACATGTCAGGGAAAAAGGAATAGATGTGACAAGGCCTGGAGAAAAGGATGAGAGAGAAATGTGCAGGGAAAATTCAGTGTGACTGAAATATCAGGAAGAGGACTGAGTCAGAGAGATTAGGCTGGGGAGGTTAGCAGTGGTCAGATTATCCAGAGCTCTGTGAGCAGAGTGGAGAGTTGGAGAATGACATAATCAAGTTTACATTCAAGAACCATCACCCTGGCTGTGATGTCAAAGACGAAGGCAAACAGGACAGGAGGCAAAGGGGCTTCATAAGAGACCATCTCACAGTAACGCAGGCAAGAGATGAGGCTGGTTTGGACCAATAATTTAGCAGTGGGGATATAGAGAAAGGATGGACTGGAGAGGGATGTGGGAGGTAGAGGTCATGGGATTCAGCAACAGATGAATGGGAGACACATAGAATCAAGACCTATGCCCAAGTTTCTGACTTGGTAGTGTTTCCATTATTTGGACTGGGGCCAAAAGATTGAGTGGTTCAGGAATAACAGTTCAGATTTAGGCATGTTAAATTGAGATATTTGGGGGATAAACTAGTAGAAATTTTCAATTGACAGGTATGGCTGCAGGTTTAAAGCTCAGGTTAAAAAAAAAAAAAATCAGACTGAGATGGGATTCTTGGAATTAGCATGTAAGGAATAACTAAATCTGGTGACATTGTGAGGACACCTGAGGAAATTATATGGGAGAGGAAGAGATCAAAGGCCGAGATAAATCTGTGTGTGTGTGTTAGTCAGCCAGTCATGTCCGACTTTTGCAATCTCATGGACTGTAGCCTGCCAGGCTCTTCTGTCCATGGGGAATCTATAGGCAAGAATACTGGAGTGGGTAGCCATTCCATTCCCCAGAGCATCTTTACAACCCAGGGATTGAACTGGGGTCTCTTGCATTGGCAGGTGGATTCTTTACTGTTTAATTTACCAGGCAAGCCCAAGATAAATCCCTATGGAATGCCAACCTTAATGGAAATAACAGGAAGCCAATTGAACAAAGGAGACGAATAGCCAAACAGGTAGGTGCATATCAAGAACGTAGAGTGTCAGGAAAGTAAAAAGACAAAAGTATTAAGAACAAAAGAGTGGTCAATGGTGGCAGAAGTAACAAGATTATTGGTGACCTTGGTGAGGTCAGTTTCAGAGGTGTGGTGGAGACAGAAACCAGCATGCAGTTGGCTGATGAGAAAATAGGATATGAGGGAAGTTGCATTCTTTGACTTCTTGCGTAAATTTCTCATCTTATTTTTTAACCAAAATGCAGTGTAGGAAAAGAGAATATTGTGTTTAATGCACAGTTTTCCCTGGTAGCTCAGCTGGTAAAGAATCTGCCTGCAATACAGGAGACTCTGGTTCAATTCCTGAGTCAGGAAGATCCCATGGAGAAGGGATGGGCTATCCACTCCAGTATTGTTGGGCTTCCCTGATGACTCACAGGGTGAAGAATCCACTTGCAATTTGGGAGACCTGGATTCGATCTCTGGGTTGGGAAGATCCCCTGGAGGAGGGCATGGCAACCCACTCCAGTGTTCTTGTCTGGAGAATCCCTGTGAACAGAAAAGCCTGGCAAGCTGCAGTCCATGGGGTTGCCAAGAGCATGACTGAGTGACTAAGCACACACATGCACACACACACATGCACATGGCCAGAGCCACTGGTAGTATCACATTTTTTTGTCAGTCAAGTACTCCAGAATAGCGCAGTATTAGTAATCACTCTGGAGGTCAGGGTGCCAAGCCTTTTTTTAGTTGTTCTGTAAACAAACTGGAAGCAGAGAGGTGAGAAGACTGATAATATAGGTTCTTGGAAACCCAGACTAGGAATGGAGACTAGAAATGCTCAGCAGGGAAATTCCAAGTCCTCACCCCCTCTTCTTAAATTCCCTCCTTCCCGCTTTTGTGCTCTCCTTTTATTTTTCCTTTTAAAATTCCATTTTAAAATGCAGGGTCTTTGAAAGTTCTTAGCATCTCAATTAAAAGTGAAGTTTTTTCAGAGTGATTGGGAGATGAAATACTGAGGAGAAAAGAGCAAGTGCAGAAGCAAAGAGCTACAAAACCTGACTTTTGTTTACCTCACAAGTTTTACTTAAGAGTCAGCTGCTTTCCAGACTCATTGAGATACCCATCATGTTCATGGGAAGTCACATGAGAGCTGTTTCTGTCACATACTCAGTTACCCCTGACTGCCGTCATCTGGACAGTGTAAGTTTTCTAAGCGCTAATCTGACAAATAGACACATTGCAAAGGTCATTCCTTGTTTCATTTGGTAAAGAATCCACTTGCAATGCAGGAGGCTGCCTACAATGCAGGAAACCTGGGTTTGATCCCTAGGTCTGGAAGATCCCCTGGAGAAGGAAATGACAACTCACTGCATAATGCTTGCCTGGGAAATCCCATGGACAGATTAACCTGGTGGGCTACAGTCCATGGGGTTGCACGACTTAGCGACTAAACCACCAGTAATGGCGAATCTAGAAAAAACTTAGAAGGTGTTAAAAATTCTCTTTAAAACCAGAATTCACCCAGAAGTCTGTGTTGGGTGGAGATGGATGGATGGCTAGTGAGAAGGGAGAAGGAAAGCAAGAAGGTCTTCATAAGAGGCCCTGTGGTTATAGTTATTATTGTTAACCTTGTTTTAACATATTAGAACATATTACACGCCGTTCACTCCATTTATGGTGGGGAAAGCACAGGTTTTGGAATAAGATGACTGTTACTTCTGACTTGTATTCTTAGGGAATTCACTTTCCTTTACTGAGTCTCATTATCTCATCTGTCGAGTGGTATTGTACTGTGCACATTACGGGGATGTTACAACCGTTATCAAATCTTTTATGTAAAAGATCATGTATGTAAATTATGATGTACTCCACATACACTAGTTATTATTTGGCATCTGAGTACAATTTATCTTCCTGGAGGGAGGATTGCCGAGATATAACCTATTGTGAACAAGTGTGAGAACTTTTAATACACTAATAGCCGTAGGCCTCAAATCCTGGAAAGCTTGTTAGTGCTCGTTAGTGCCTGTGCAGTAAGACCTCACTGACTCTTCTGAGCGTTTTGTGTGCTATAATACTCTTTTCAAACTGTTTTCAGTTATTTTCCCCATACACTTCCCCTCCCAAGTGCCCACTTTTTTCTCTTGCAAGCTCTTTCTCCATGCTTAGCTCTTCCATTTTATAAAGTAAATAATCTTACCCACTCCCACCCACTGGCATACTTTTAATCGCTGCTAATACTTAAGCATAGTTTTATGCTTCTACTTCCTCTGTGACAAACATACTCTGAGTGCTAATTAGGACCAACTTAAGCATATGTCAGCAGCCCTTTAACTGTTCTTTTTGAAACAGTTCCAGTTAGTCCTCTTAAATGAACTTCAGAAAAGAACTCAAATTAATTTGCTTCTCAATGTCCTATGGTTCAAACGTTGGGTTTCTTTTTCTGCATAGTGACTTCTGGTTAGCAATCAAAGAGCTGCTTTTCTACATTATGATTTTAGCTCAACTTCCTGGGAGTGGAAAGATTCAATCATTTCTTATAAAACTCCATGATTACTCTTGTCTTTACATTTTCTACTTCCCCAAAATGCTTTCCCTTCTCCTTGACTCTATCTCTTGTTCCATTTGGATTATTCTTTGAGGGAGATGTTTCTCATGAAGAGTCGTACCAGAAATTCTAATATAGGAACATATCTGTAGGGCTTAAAACTGATCACACAGTCAGCACTGGCTACAAAATGTGTGGGTCCCCAGACAAAATGATGCTGTTAAAGTGCTGCACTCAGTATGCTGGCAAATTTGGAAAACTGAGCAGTGGCCACAGACTGGAAAAGGTCAGTTTTCATTCCAATTCCAAAGGCCAGTGCCAAAGAATGCTCAAACTACTGCACAGTTGCACTCATTTTTCATGCTAGTGAGGTCATGCTCTAAATCCTACAAGCTAGGCTTCAACAGTACATGAACTGAGAACTTCCAGATGTACAAGCTGAATTTAGAAAAAGGCAGAGGACCCAGAGATCAAATTGGCAACATCCATTAGATCATAGAAAAAGCTAGAGCATTTCCAGAAAACGTCTACTTCTGCTTCCTTGACTACACTAAAGCTTTTGACTGTGTGGATCACAACAAACTGTGGAAAATTTTTAAAGAGATGGGAATACCAGACCACCTTACCTGCTTCTTGAGAAACCTGTATACAGGTCAAGAAGCAACAGTTAGAAGTGGATATGGAACAACAGACTGGTTCCAAATAAGGAAAGGAGTACATCAAGGCTGTATATTGTCACCTGCTTATTTAACTTATATGCAGAGTACATCATGCAAAATGCTGGGTTGGATGAATCATAAATTGGAATCAGGACTGCAGGAAGAAATATTAGTAACTTCGGATACATAGATGACACCAGCCTTATGGCAGAAAGTAAAGCAGAATTTAAAAGNTCATAAGGGTGGTGTCATCTGTATATTTGAAGTTATTGATATTTCTCTTGGCAATCTTGATTCCAGCTTGTGCTTCTTCCAGTCCAGCATTTCTCATGATGTACTCTGCAGAGAAGTTAAATAAGCAGGGTAACAATATGCAGCCTTGATGTACTCCTTTCCTGATTTGGAACCAGTCTGTTGTTCCATGTCCAGTTCTAACTGTTGCTTCTTGATTCCTCAGGAGGTGGGTCAGGTGGTCTGGTATCCCCATCTCTTGAAGAATTTTTCAGTTTGTTGTGATCCACACAGTCAGAGGCTTTGGCATAGTCAATAAAGCAGAAGTAGATGATTTTCTGGAACTCTCTTGCCTTTTTGATGATCCACCAGATGCTGGCAATTTGATCTCTGGTTCCTCTGCCTTTTCTAAATCTAGCTTGAACATCTGGAAGTTCACGGTTCACGTACTGTTGAAGTCTGGCTTGGAGAATTTTGAACATGACTTCGCTAGCGTGTGAGATGAGTGCAATTGCGTGGTAGTTTGAGCATTCTTTGGAATTGCCTTTCTTTGGGACTGGAATGAAAACTGACCTTTTCCAGTCCTGTGGCCACTGCTGAGTTTTCCAAATTTGCTGGCATATTGAGTGCAGCACTTTCACAGCATCATTAGGATTTGAAATAGCTCAACTAGAATTCCATCACCTCCAATAGCTTTGTTCCTAGTGATGCTTCCTAAGGCTTCCTAAGGCCCACTTGACTTCCCATTCCAGGATGTCTGGCTTTAGATGAGTGATCACACCTTCATGATTATCTGCACTGAGATCATTTTTGTATAGTTCTTCTGTGTATTCTTGCCACTCTTCTTAATATCTTCTGCTTCTGTTAGGTACATACCATTTCTGTCCTTTATCGAGCCCATCTTTGCATGAAATATTCCCTTGGTATCTCTAATTTTCTTGAAGAGATCTCTTGTCTTTCCCATTCTATTTTTTTCCTCTATTTCTTTGCATTGATCACTGAAGAAGGCTTTCTTATCTCTCCTTGCTATTCTTTGGAACTCTGCATTCAGTGGGTATATCTTTCTTTTTCTCCTTTACCTTTTGCTTCTCTTCTTTCCATAGCTATTGGTAAGGCCTCCTCAGACAACCATTTTGCCTTTTTGGATTTCTTTTTCTTGGGGATGGCATTGATCCTTGCCTCCTGTACAATGTCACAAACCTTCATCCATCATTCTTCAGGCACTCTGTCTATCAGATCTAATCCTCTGCATGTATCTGTCACTTCCACTGTATAATGGTAGGGATTTGATTTAGGTCATACCTGAATGGTCTAGAGGTTTTTCCCACTTTCTTAAGTGGGAAATTTAAGTCTGGATTTGACAATAAGAAGTTCATGATCTGAGCCACAGTCAGCTCCTGGTATGTTTTTTCTAACTGTATAGAGCTTCTCCATCTTTGGCTGTAAAGAATATAATCAATCTGATTTCAGTTTTGACCATCTGTTGATGTCCATGTGTAGAGTCTTCTCTTGTGTTCTTGGAAGAGGGTGTATGCTATGACCAGTACATTCTCTTGGAAAAACTCTATTAGCCTTTGCCCTACTTCATTCTGTACTCCAAGGCTAAATTTGCCTGTTACTCCAGGTATTTCTGACTCCCTGCTTTTGCATTTTAGTCCCCTGTGATGAAAAGCACATTTGGGGGGGGGGTGGTTAGCTTTAGAAGGTCTTGTAGGTCTTCATAAAGCCATTCAACTTCAGCTTCTTCAGCATTACTGGTCAGGGCATAGACTTGGATTACTGTGATATTGAATGGTTTGCCTTGGAAACAAACAGAGATCATTTTGTCATTTTTTCAGATTGCATCCAAGTACTGCGTTTTGGACTCTTTTGTTGACTATGATGGCTACTCCATTTCTTCTAAAGGATTCTTGCCCACAGTAATAGATATAATGGTCATCTGAGTTAAATTCACCCATTCCAGTCCATTTTAGGTCGCTGATTCCTAAAATGTCAATGTTCACTCTTGCCATCTCCTGTTTGACCACTTCCAATTTGCCTTGATTCATAGACCTAACATTTCAGGTTACTATACAACATTGCTCTTTACAGAATTGGACTTTATTTCCATCACCAGTCATATCCACAACTGGGTGCTGTTTTGCTTTGGCTCTATCCCTTCATTCTTTCTGGAGTTATTTCTCCACTGACCTCCAGTAGCATATTGGGCACCTACCACCTGGGTAGTTCCTCTTTCAGTGTCCTATCTATTTGCCTTTTCATACTGTTCATGGGGTTCTCAAGGCAAGAATAGTGGAGTGGTTTGCCATTCCTTTCTCCAATGGACCACATTTTGTCAGAACTCTCCACAATGACCCGTCTGTCTTGGGTGGCCCTACATGGCATGGCTCATAGTTTCATTGAGTTAGACAAGGTTGTGGTCTATGTGATCAGATTGGTTAGTTTTCTGTGACTATGGTGTACCTCCTTGGATTTATCTTTCGTGGGACTCTCTGTGCTTCCTGGACTTGGTTGACTATTTCCTTTCCTATGCTCAGGAAGTTTTCAGCTATTATCTCTTCAAATATTTTCTCAGATCCTTTCTTTCTATCTTGTCCTCCTGGGACTCCTATAATATGAATGTTGGTGCTTTTAATGTTGTCCCAGAGGTCTCTTAAGCAGTCTGCATTTCTTTTCATTCTCTTTTCTATATTCTGTTCCAGGGCTGTGGTTTACACCATTCTGTCCTTCGGGTTGTTTATCCATTCCACCTCAGTTATTCTGCTATCCATTCCTTCTAGTGTATTATTCATCTGTTTGTTCTTTGTTTAGTTCTCCTGGGTCTTTGGTCAGAAGCCTGCCAGCTGCGACAGATGGTGCAGAAGTGTGGTGAGAGGAGCTACCTCCGCCGGAGGCCAGGGGCGGCGGCCGGGAGGAGCCACCCCACGTCCAAGAAGCAATGGCTACACAGGTGCAGGAGGGCCGAGAAGAGCTACACCATGTTCAAGGTCGAGAGGGGCTGCGGTGAGGAGATACCCCTTGTCCAAGGTAAGGAGCAGCGGCTATGCTTTGCTGGGGCAGCCATGAAGAGATACCCCATGTCTAAGGTAAGAGAAATCCAAGTAAGATGGTAGGTGTTGCAAGAGGGCATCAGAGGGCAGACACACTGAAATCATACTCACAGAAAACTAGTCAATCTAATCACACAGACCACAGTCTTGTCTAACTCAATGAAACTAAGCCATGCCATGTAGGGCCACCCAAGACGGATGGGTCATGGTGGAGAGGTCTGACAGAATGTGGTCCACTGGAGAAGGGAATGGCAAACCACTTCAGTATTCTTGCCTTGAGAACCTCATGAACAGTATGAAAAGGCAAAATGATAGGATACTGAAAGGGGAACTCCCCAGGTCAGTAGGTGCTCAACATGCTACTGGAGATCAGTGGAGAAATAACTCCAGAAAGAATGAAGGGATAGAGCCAAAGCAAAAACAGCACCCAGTTGTGGATGTGACTGGTGATAGAAGCAAGGTCCAAAGCTATAAATAGCAATATTGCATAGGAACCTGGAATGTCAGGTCCATGAATCAAGGCAAGTTGGAAGTGGTCAAACAAGAGATGGCAAGAGTGAACGTCGACATTCTAGAAATCAGTGACCTAAAATGGACTGGAATGGGTGAATTTAACTCAGATGACCATTATATCTACTACTGCGGGCAGGAATCCCTCAGAAGAAATTGAGTAGCCATCATGGTCAACAAAAGAGTCCAAAATGCAGTACTTAGATGCAATCTCAAAAACGACAGAATGATCTCTGTTCATTTCCAAGGCAAACCATTCAATATCACAGTATTCCAAGTCTATGCCCCAACCAGTGACCCTGAAGAAGCTGAAGTTGAACTATTCTATGAAGACCTACAAGAGATTTTAGAACTAGCACCCAAAGAAGATGTCTTTTTCATTATAGGGGACTGGAATGCAAAAGTAGAAAGTCAAGAAACACCGGAATAACAGGCAAATTTGGCCTTGGAATATGGAATAAAGCAGGGCAAAGGCTAATAAAGTTTTGCCAAGAGATCACACTGGTCATAGCAAACACCCTCTTCCAACATTGCAAGAGAAGACTACACATGGACATCACCAGATGGTCAACACCAAAATCAGATTGATGATATTCTTTGCAGCCAAAGATGGAGAAGCTCTATACAGTCAGCAAAAACAACTGGGAGCTGACTGTGGCTCAGATCATGAACTCCTTATTGTCAAATTCAGACTTAAATTGTAGAAAGTAGGGAAAACCACTAGACCATGCAGGTATGACCTAAATCAGATCCTTTACAGTGGAAGTGAGAAATAGATTTAAGGGACCAAATCTGATAGATAGAGTGCCTGATGAACTATGGACTGAGGTTCATGACATTGTACAGGAGACAGGGATCAAGACTTCCCCATGGAAAAGAAATGCAAAAAAGCAAAAGGCTGTCTGGGGAGGCCTTACAAATAGCTGTGACAAGAAGAGAAACAGTAAGCAAAGGAGAAAAGGAAAGATACAAGCATCTGAATGCAGAGTTCCAAAGAATAGCATGGAGAGATAAGTAAGCCTTCTTCAGCGATCAGTGCAAAGAAATAGAGGAAAACAACAGAATGGGAAAGACTAGAGATCTCTTCAAGAAAATTAGAGATACCAAGGGAACATTTCATGCAAAGATGGGCTCGATAAAGGACAGAAATATTATGGACCTAACAGAAGCAGAAGATATTAAGAAGAGGTGGCAAGAATACACGGAAGAACTGTACAAAAAAGATCTTCATGACCCAGATAATCATGATGATGTGATCACTAATCTAGAGCCAGACATCTTAGAGTGTGAAGTCAAGTGGGCCTTAGAAAGCATCACTACGAACAAAGGTAGTGGAGGTGGTGGAATTCCAGTTGAGCTCTTTCAAATCCTGAAAGATGATGCTGTGAAAGTGCTGNCCTTGGAAGAAAAGCAGTGGCAAATGTAAATAGCATATTAAAAAGCAGAGACCTCACTTTGCCAACAAAGATCCATATAGTCAAAGCCATGGTTTTTCCAGTAGTCAGGTATGGATGTGAGAACTGGACAATAAAAAAGAGCTGAGTGCTGAAGAACTGATGCCTTCGAACTGTGGTGTTGGAGAAGACTCTTGAGAGTCCCTTGGACAACAAGGAGATCAAAGCAGTCAACCCTAAAGAAAATCAATCTTGAATATTCATTGGAAGGACTGATACTGAAGCTCCAATATTTTGGCCACCTGATGTGAAGAGCTGACTCACTGGAAAAGGCTCTGAGGCTGGGAAAGATTGAGGGCAGGAGGATAAGGGGACAACAGAGGAAAAGATGGTTGGATGGTATCACTGCCTCAACAGACATGAGTTTGAGCAAACTCTGGGTGATAGTGGACAGGGAAGCCTGGGGTGCTGCAGTCCTTGGGATCACAAAGAGTTGGATATGACTGAATGACAAACAAGATGAAAATGCAGGGATATGAAATACTTTTAAGAATTTTAAGACAAGAACAGCATAACATTGAACCAGATGCACAGCCTTCCTGAACCAGTATCCTGTGTAACTGGTCACACATGAGGTCCTGCATACAACCAGTGTGGTGACACAAATTGATAGCCTTGTTCACTTTACATCCTAATCATGAACTTCACATTTTAAAATAGGTACATACCTTTGATAATCTCTGTAAATAGGTTCTTACTAGATAAGAAACTCTTAATCCACTTGGCAACTTTTAGTAACTCAGTTATTTCACTTTTATGTGAATTTTCTGATACCCTTTAGTCAATGCCTACCTTAGCTTTGGATTGTAAGACTAATTGGAACATTTCAGGGAAATTGAATTCTCAGATAGCCATACTTCAATAATGGCATTAAACCATAAATTGCATTTATTGCAGTTTCATTTGTTAACACAAGTACATTTATGGTGCTGAGAGCTTTTAAAGTCCAAAAAACACTAGAAAGGCATAAACACGAAAGAGTATGCAGTCTGGTAAAACCCTGGAAGCATTTCACACATGTTTGGGGGCAACCTACGGTATCTGAATTGATTGTTAAATATATTTAATGCTAAATTTGATGGCATCATTACAGTGCCTTGTGTTCTTACATGCATATTTTCAGACCTTCTCCTCCTCCACCTGGGCTAGCCACCACTTAGCACTGCAGGAAGCTGAGTTTCTATGCTTATCTCCAAGGCTAGGGGAGAGCGAGTGGTGTTGATTTTGCTGTATGTGGCCAATTATCTTGACCTTTATGATGGATCAAGCCGTGGCAGGACTAGGAAGCCAAGTCTCCCTCCCATTTACATCTCCTTCGAGGGAGCATAGCACATTGCAGTCTTGTCAGTTTGTGGTCTTATATTTCACTCCCCAGCAATGCACATCTTGAGACACTGTGATTAGCATCCCTAATTCCTAAAAATTGACTTGCCTTGTTATAACTGGAGAGCTGTCGCCTAAAAATACTTCACCTACTGTTCAAAAGGGTATTATTTTAGTGCCCTGGGGACAGGAAAAGTTTTCAACCCACCAGTGCAGGGATTAGTTTTATTTTAAAGTATTTGAAGTGTTTTAGATAACTTAGCTAAGAATGATCCAAGTTCAGTGGCCTCCCAAGAGTCTTTAAAAATGTGCTTCAAGTCCTTATCTGACAACAGTGTGGACTCTTCTTAACCTGATGAAATAAAAGTGCAAGTGAAAAAAAAAGAATTCCATATAAATAAAACTACCATTTGATAGAAAAAAAAAATGCTTGCATTCTATATAGCATATTTGGACATCAAGCTCTCCCTCCCCTATGTGTCAGAGAAATTAAGGTACTTTCTGCATCAACCAAACACAAAGGGTGATTTGTTGGGATAAATAGCTTTCTCTTTGAATAGAATTTCTGACTGAATCATCTAGATTTAATCATATGTCTATTGAATAGCATGTGCACTTTTCCTTTTTTTCATATCCCTGTCCACTGAGCAAATAAAGGCATTTCTCTTTTTATTAATTGGGGTATTCATAATTGCCTGTATAATTTTAGAGAAATACATAATTTTGTGATTCACTTAGAGTCAGGTTAAAGTTATATCTCTGAGACACTGAAAGAGCATCATCTCTTCAAATGATCTCTATTCACCAGCTTCATGAACCACTGACTGACTTAAACCAGTCAGATCAGTGTATATGTGCAGACAGTTTGAGTCTGACAGCTAGTGTGAATAGGTTTTTTTTTTTTCCCCAAACCATTGAATTAACTGACTAAACTAGCTGGACTTTTCAGTGTTAATTTGGAAGTGGTATATTTCCTGTTTTGTTTATGAATCTGTGCAATGAAACCATACGTCCAGGGCATATGAAGAAAGCATCTATTTTCATTTTTTTCATGGTTCTTCACCTGGGTAGGAAAGGATGACATGCTGTCCTGTCCCCTCAGTAGCAACAGGATTGATGAGAGCTGCTATCAAAGAGCTTCCATCCTCATTCATGATTATGACTCCCCTTCCTAAGTCTCATTTTTCAGAGGGAGAAACTGAGACAGCCATACTAAGTCAAACAGATTAATTGAATAGGTGTTTTGCTTCTGTGAGTTTCTAAGGTATTCTCCGATCGTGTTAATGATTGCTCACAGCTGCACAGGTATTCAGTGTAGTTCAACAAAGTTATTTTGCCAGTTATTGCTTGAAAGCCAGGCTTGAATGCCAGGGTACTGTCCTCCTGTTGGTCCCTGCAACTCTTCATCATTTCATGCAGAGCTCATCATCTAAGTAGAGCTCTTAGATGATACAGTTAAAGAAGTCATGTGTCTAGAGTTTAGCATGTTCAAGCCATAGGTTACTACTCTTTCTCTATATACATGTGATTGGTGCATGTTGGTTAGAGAATGATAAACTAGTTAAAACCATGTATTCATATTTTTTATGTATTTTTTGAATTTATTTTTTAATTGGAGGAAAATTGCTTTATAATACTGTGTTGGTTTCTGCATACAACAACACAAATCAACCATAATTATACATATATTGCCCTCCACCTCTCCCCTGATCCCACCCCTCTAGGTATCACAGAGTGCCAGACTGGGTTCTCTGTGTTATATAGCAACTTCTCACCAGCTATCTATTTTGCACATGATAGTGCATTTATGTCTATGCTACTTTCTCCATTCATCCTACTCTCTCCTTCTCCCACTGTGTCCACAAATCTCTTCTCTATATCTGCATCTCCATTCTTCCCTGCAAATAACTTCATCAGTACCGTTTTTCTAGATTCCATATATATGTATTAACATACAGTATTTTTCTCTTTCTGACTTACTTCATTCTATATAACAGACTCTAGATTCATCTGCCTCACTAGAACTGACTCAAATTTTTTTTTATTTTTTATGGCTGAATAATATTGCATTGTATATATGTAGCACATCTTCTTTATCCATTCATCTGTCAATGGACATCTTGGTTGCTTTCATGCCCTAGCTATTGTAAATAGTGCTGCAGTGAACACCGGGGTACATGTGTCTTTTTCAACTGTGGTTTCCTCAGGGTACATATGCCCAGTAGCAGGATTGTTGGGCCATATCGTAGCTTTGGAGAAGGAAATTATAACCCACTTCAGTATTCTTGCCTGGGAAATCCCATGGACAGAGAAGCCTGGCAGGCTACAGTCAATGGTGTCACAAAGAGGAGGACACAACTGAGTGACTGAGCAACAACAACAATGGTAGTTTTATTCCTAGTTTTTTAAGGAATCTCCATGCTGTTCTCCATAGTGGCCGCACAATTGCACTCATCTCACATGCTAGTAAAGTAATGCTCAAAATTCTCCAAGCCAGGCTTCAGCAATACGTGAACCATGACCTCCCTGATGTTCAAGCTGGTTTTAGAAAAGGCAGAGGAACCAGAGATGAGATTGACCACATCNGAAAAGTTATGACTAACCCAGATAGTATATTAAAAAACAGAGACATTACTTTGGCGACTAAGGTCCATCTAGTCAAGGCTATGGTTTTTCCTGTGGTCGTGTGTGGATGTGAGAGTTGGACTGTGAAGAAGGCTGAGCGCCGAAGAATTGATGCTTTTGAGCTGTGGTGTTGGAGAAGACTCTTGAGAGTCCCTTGGACTTCAAGGAGATCCAACCAGTCCATTCTGAAGGAGATCAACCCTGGGATTTCTTTGGAAGCAATGATGCTGAAGCTGAAACTCCAGTACTTTGGCCACCTCATGAGAAGAGCTGACTCAATGGAAAAGACTTTGATGCTGGGAGCGATTGGGGACAGGAAGAGAAGGGGACGAGCGAGGATGAGATGGCTGGATGGCATCACGGACTTGATGGATGTGAGTCTGAGTGAACTCCGAGAGATGGTGATGGACAGGGAGGCCTGGTGTGCTGCGATTCATGGGGTCGCAAAGAGTCAGACATGACTGAGTGACTGAACTGAACTGAACTGAACCAACAGTGTAAAAGGTTTCCCTCTTCTTCACATCCTCTCTAAAATTTATTTGTAGATTCTTTTGATCATGACCATTCTGACTGGTGTGAGGTGATACCTCATTATAGTTTTGATTTGCATTTCTCTAATAATTAGTGATGTTGAGCATCTTCTCATGTAAAACCATGTATTTAAAGAGGCAGTTACTGTGATTATATTACTTGGGGCTTGGTTGAAGAAGAAACTTCTTAGTAAGACCCTGAAATGTTGACTGAATGAAGTCAAAGGCACTGGTAGCTCATTGCATAAAAGTAAGAAATGATATAGAGCAACATTTCTCAGCCTCAGGAATATTGATGTTTTAGATTGGATAGTTCTTTGTTGTGAGGGGCTGATCTGTGTATAATGGGATGTTTAGCAGCATCCCTGCTCTCTACCCAATAGTTCAATAGTTCTCCCTTTCCCAGTTGTGACAGTTAAAAATGTCTCTAGATATTGCCAGTTGTCTTCTCAGGGAAAAATTCCCTTCACTTGAGAACTGTTGGTATACAGCTTTCCAATATGGAAAGCACATTGATCTTGTCAGTAATTCTGTTAGACATTTTTTAAATCCTTATTTTACAAGAGGAAACTGGTGTTCAGAAAAGTAAAGTTACTTTCCTAAAGGCCCACAAGTAGTATGTGATGGAGATGGAATTCAAACTCAGACAGGCCTTCTGAAACCATATTGGGTGTTCTTTTATTACACAAGTGAAAAAAGATATAGATTCATTCTGAATTAGACTACCTCCACTTTCTTCTTCTTTTAGTTGGGTTTCCCAGGCTTTATATTACTTGAACTGAACCAAAATTATTCTCAATGTCCCAACGCACTTAGTGTTCAGTCTTTTAGTAGGGCATTAATTTCTTATTTGGTCTTTAGTGCCAATAGTCCAACATTCAATATGTTGACAAGAATGCATCAGGTTAGTGTTAAGAGCTGTACAATTTTTCTTAGAAATCATCTTAGATTTTAGTAAGAGGAAGAAACATTTTTTTATTTCAGTAAGGTTGTAGATCTAGATTTCTCTTCAACTTAATATTTGTTAATGCTTCAAGTCCACATTAACAATTCACACTCAAAGGTTGGTTGATTAAAAAATAGATTCACTTTTTTACATCAAAATCTCTAAGCAATCAAGAAAAGAAAAATTGTTCAAGATATCCTCATGTGCAAATAAAGAACTGTCTTTAAGAACCAACTTCAGATCAATCTCTGTTGGCACATTGAGACATATTCCATGGCTACTGAGTACCAAGGCTAGTATTCAAATATTTATTCTTTACACAATGAAACCTTTCTTACAATGCCAGAAATAAAATGCAGCATATCTTTGTCATAAGACAAAATCATTTAGTCAAATAAATAAATGGACAGTAACCTCTAAGATTTATTTAAGTTTCAAGGTTCATTCATGATAGAACCTGTACATAGGCCTACAGTTCAGCAAGAAAACTCTGTAGTGGCAGAATTTTAATCTACTCAATAAATATTTCAATAAAGAGACTGAAGAGACTGTTCTAATTTCCTCTTAAAATGTTTCTCCGTTAAAAAGGAAGAAGAATGGTATGAACCTGCCAGTATTGCTAAGGAGGCATATAGTTTCTGCTACTAGATGATAGTGGCATTTTAAGGCATACAGAGTAACAATAGTTTAGTGCTTTCTCAAAATGTCAAAAATACACTTGCTGTATGGCTAGGCAATTCCATTTCTAGATATATACCCAAAAGAATTGAAAATAGAGATTTAAACAAATACTACCAAAAGTTCACAGCAGCATTATTATTCATCAGCATTCATCAACAGATGGATGGGTAAAGAAAACATGGCATATATAAATAATGGAATATTATTTAGCCATAAAAAAGGAATGATGTTCTGGTACATGCTACAACATGAATGTATCTTAGAAACATGCCTAGTGAAAATAAGGCAGACACAAGAAAGCAAATATTATATGATTCCATGTGTATCTATAAATATCAGGAATAGGTAAATTCATAGAGACAGAAAGTAGACTAGAGGTTATCAGAGACTAGGGGAGGAAAAAAAGGAGGGCAATTATGGCTATAAAGCTTACTTTGGGGATGATGAAAAAGCTTTGGAACTAAGTAGTAGTGATGATTACACAACATTCTGAATATGATTAATGCCAATGAGTGAAACGCCTAAAATGGTGAATATGGCAAATTTAATGTTATGGGTGTGTATATTTACCACAAAAAGTGAAATATTTTAATTTATGTGGTAAATTAAAAGCTGAAATTCCTAACGCACAAACCAACTTGAAAACCATAAGGAAAAGCTCAATACTCATCAAAAACTGGACAAAAGAAATAAGTAGGCAATTTACGGAAGAAATATTATGATAATAAATATATAAAAATATGATAATATGATCATCCTTGCTTGTAGTAAAATGAAGAAAAATAAGATATTACTTTTATTCCTAAGGGAAAAGGAGTTAAAGGACACCGTGCAATCAAAAGAGAGTGGCTGAGTGGATTAATAGACAGGACCCAGCTACATGCTGTCTACAAAAGACTCACTTCAGAAAGAAAGACACAGAGGGAAAATGAAAAATGAAGGGATGGAAAAAGATATTTTGTGCAAATGGAAATAAAAAGTAAGCTGGTCTAATTATACGCATATTAGACAAAATAGACTTTTAAACAAAAACTGTAATGAAAAACAAGGGTGTTAAATAATGATAAAGGAGTCAATCCAGTAAGAAGAAATGACATTTATAAATATATATGCACCTAACATAAGAACACCAATAAAATAAATATTAAAAGACCTAAAGGGAGAAATTGACAGCAATACAATATTGTTGGGGACTTGTACACCCCATTTACATAAATGGCTAGATCAACCAAAAAACATAGAGCATATGTTAGGATAATAAAACAAGTCTCAATAAATTTTAAAGGATTGAAATTCTTTATACCACAGTGGTATGAAACTCGAAGTCAAATACAAGAAGAAAACTGGAAAAATTACAAATGTGTAGAGATTAAACAATATGCTACTGAATAACCAATATATCATTGAATAATAAAAAAATTAAAAATACAGATAGACAAATGAGAACAGAAATACAATATACTAAAATTGACGGGTACAGCAAAAATGGCTCTGAAAAATAAGTGTATAGCAATACAGGTCTAACTCAAGAAACAAGAAAAATCTCAAACAGCCTAACTTCACACCTAGAAGAACTAGAAAAATAAGAACAAATGAAGCCCCAAAATAGTGGAAGGAAGGAAATACTAAAGATTGGAGTAGGAAAAAAAATGAAATAGAGACTTAAAAAGCAAGAGAAAGCAATCAATGGGAAACTAAGAGTTGGTTCTTTGAAGAGATAAACCAAACTGACCAACTTTTAGCTAAACAAGCCAAAATAAAAAGAGGGCTCAAATAAACAAAATAAAAAGGAAAGATAAGAAATTACAGCTGACACCACAGAAATATGAAAGATCATGATACTACTGTGAACAATCTTATGCTAACAAACTGGACAACCAGTCAACGCCATTAGGGGGACAAAAGTATTCAAACTGGAGAGAAAGCTATTCAGATCGTAAAAAAAGAAGTAAAACTCACTATTTGCAAATGACAAGAGTCTATACAGAAAACCCCAAAGATTCCACCCCAGCTGTTAAAATTAATAAACAAATTCAGTAATGTTGCAGGATGCAAAATCAATACAAAATGTGTTTCATTTTTATACACTAATAATGAATTAGCCAAAGAAAAATTAGCATGATCTTACTTACAATTGCATCAGAAAGAATAAAATATCTAGAAATAAATTTAACCAGTGATGTGAAAGACTTGTACACTGAAAACTAAGACACTTGATGAAAAAAAAAAAACTGAAGAAGAGGTACAGCTGCAAGTAAGGTAAAACTGAGGTGAAACAAACATAAAATTGTGGAGGTTTTGTTGGGATGGAAGTGGGATCAAGATGGCGGAATAGGAATACTCTGAGCTCACCTCCCCCCATGAACGTGTCAAACTGTATATAGAGCAACTCTCTCTGAGAATGACATGAAGACTGGCAGAACCGCTCTTCTACAACCAAGATTATAAAGAAAGAACCACAAGGAGTCTGGTAGGAGGGGAGAAGTGATTTACAAGTCAGGACCACACGCTGGTGTGTAACCCAGAAAAGCAGAGGGATATCACAGACTCTGAGGTCTTCCCTGAGGGTTGAGGGGCTCAAGCCCTGTATTGGTATTTCAGTCATGGAATCCAGCACTGGGAAGATTAATCCCCTTGGATGGTTTAAAAATAAAACAAATGAAGAAAACAAAATAAAACTCCTTGATATAGAGAACAAAATAGTGATAGCCAGAAGGGAGGCAGTTGGGGGGGGGGNTCTGTTAGGTCCATACCATTTCTGTCCTTTATTGAGCCCATCTTTGCATGAAATTTTCCTTTGGTATCTCCAATTTAATTGGCCATAATTCTCCCCACCAGATGAAGCTTTTCAATGAGCAAAGTTGTGCTACCCATATGCCAAGACTCCACTTCAAACATCCCTGAAAGTCCCTGCACAAATGGCTATGAGACTCCTTTCTAGACCTTAGATTTCACCTGACTAAGGACCATCCTACTGGTATATACTTCTCAAGTTCCAAGGTTTGCCAAAGGCAGCTGTTTTTAAGTATATAATTTGAATGGATGTGGTGGTAGAGATGTTTCTGTACATGTGTTGAGGCAGGTTTGTGAAGAGGAAGGGTCTAATTGTGGAGAGTAATAGGGTTATACCTCTTCACCATGGTATCTTGGCATGGACCTCTAAGGAGCTTGAAATTTAAAATTTTAAACTGGCCATAAGGGTTTTATGAAAGTATTTTTAATTAAGGTAGGAGGATATAATATATTTTTCATGATATGTTTGTTATTATTCTTGGTCATGCCACATATCCTATGAGATCTTATTTCCCTGACCAGTGATTGAACCTAGGCTCCTAGGAGTGAGAGCTCCAAGTCCTAACAGGACTAGCAGAAAGTTCATATTCATGGTATGTTAGCATGACATAATATTTTATATTTAGGCATATGCTATGTGCAAGGAGGTCCAACCAGTCCATTCTGAAGGAGATCAGCCCTGGGATTTCTTTGGAAGGAATGATGCTAAAGCTGAAACTCCAGTACTTTGGCCACCTCATGCGAAGAGTTGACTCATTGGAAAAGTCTCTGATGCTGGGAGGGATTGGGTGCAGGAGGAGAAGGGGATGACAGAAGATGAGATGGCTGGATGGCATCACTGACTTAATGGATGTGAGTCTGAGTGAACTCCAGGAGTTGGTGATGGACAGGGAGGCCTGGCGTACTGCAATTCATGGGGTGGCAAAGAGTTGGACATGACTGAGTGACTGAACTGAACTGAACTGAACTGATGTGGATCTTCATTTTTTCTTTTCCCCCAAACCCCATGAAAATCTGTGACTGAAAACTAAAGGATGTTTATTAATGGTAGCAGAACTATAGACTAAATCAGAAAATTTCCAAGATATTCAAATAAAATATGAGGATGATGAACAAAACATGTCTGGTAGACTCAGTTTAAGAAGCAAGACATCTATCTGCATTGTAACAGTAGAATTTATGGAAAAAAATGACAAAGAGGAAAAAAAGATTAAAATGATTATTATGATAATACAATAAAAGTTTCCAAGTCAGAGAGTCAGTCATGGTTTGCCAGATTGATAGCTCCAATCATAAACTCAGAAAGCTACAGGAAAAGAAATACATCCCAAGAAATTTCATCAAGAATATCAGAACATTTGACATAATGAGAAAATTCTGTAAGTATTAATATTTCAGCGGGGGTGAAGGAGGGAGAACAAACACAAAGGGCAATGGAAGAGAAAACTTGAATTGCATTGGAATTCTCAACAGCACAGGAAGCTATGAAAGATGCATAAGAACAGAATAAAAGTTTCACATATATATATTTAGAAAATTTACCTCTTGTAAACCACTCCTTAGAAGTCTAGTAGAGGACATGCATTGGTAGACAAGGATATGTACAGAGCATAAAAACTTCTGATCCTAAAAATATTTTCTTCTCACAGTGATGATGAAGAGAAATTGCAGGAAGACAGTTTTGTAGCATAATTTGAGAGCCACTTGTCTAAAGGACGTATGTTTCCACATATAAATATTTCAGAAATAAACATTGTAGGTGCATTTTACAATATCCTGAACAAGAGGATCTCAGCCTTGAATAACTAGCAGAAGTGTAGGTAGCACATTAAAAGCTCAAATGTGCTATGGGGAAGGTGGCCTCTTTTCAAAAGATCTTTTTTGTTTAGCATTCTGAAAAACACTGAATTGATGAGCAGGTACAACTGCTGGAAGGGCTTGCCTGGTGGCTCAGTGGGAAAGAATTCACCTGCATTGCAGGAGACACGAGCTTGATTCTTGAGTCACTAAGACCCCCTGGAAGAAGGCATGGCAACCCACTGAAGTATTCTTGCAGCGAAAATCCCATGGACTGAAGTGCCTGGCAGACTACAGTCCATGGGGTCGCAAAGAGTCAGACTCAACTGAAGCTACTGAGCATGCACACATGCATAGCTGCTGATCTGTAAAACAAGTGGTGGTTCAGTTGTGTCCGACTCTTCGTGACCCCATGGACTGTAGCCTGTCACACTCATCTGTCCATGGGATTTTCCAGGCAAAAATACTGGAATGGGTTCTAATTTCCTTCTCCAATTATAACACAAACCTTTGCAGGATAAACTAAATGTAATTCATGTTCTACTACCATTGTTTGGTAAATTAACTCTTATTGTACCTTATTTTTGGACATTGAATAAGAAAACATTTTTTATGAAAAACAGTTAGAGTGTGAAACAAGTCCAAGGAGAGATTTTTTACACTACTGAATTTTAAGCTTAACAAATTTAGACAAAAGTTAAAAGGATTATATTATACTTTTTCCATAATTTTTTATTACTTCCTTTTTTGTTCTTTTTCTTTCCTTGAGATTACATATTCTTATGTCTCTTTAGCTCTTGTGCTTGTAAAATAGTTCTATGTAGTTTGCTATTGTTACTGAAGCAGGACCAACTATAAAGCTAATTATCAAGTTAATCTGAAAAGTTAATATTAACAATATCTACAGTTATGTACTAGGTATCATGCTACACATAAACTGTGATGGTTAGTTTTAGGAGTCAACTTGGCTAAGCTACAATGCCCAGGTGTGTGATGAAATATTATTCTGGATATTTCTGTAATGATGTTTTTGGATGAAATTAAGCAGGGCAAAGGCTAACAGAGTTTTGCCAAGAGAACACACTGGTCATAGAAAACACCCTCTTCTAACAACACAAGAGAAGATTCTACACATGGACATCACAAGATGGTCAATACCAAAATCAAATTGATTGTATTCTTTGCAGTCAAAGATGGAGAAGCTCTATACAGTCAACAAAAATAAGACTGGGAGCTGACTGTGGCTCTGATTATGAACTCCTTATAGCCAAATTCAGACTTAAATTGAATAAAATAGGAAAAACTACTAGACAATACAGGTATGACCTAAATCAAATCCCTTATGACTATACAGTGGAAGTGAAAACAGGTTCAAGGGATTATCTGATAGAGTGCCTGAAGAACTACGGACAGAGGTTTGTGACATTGTACAGGAGGCAGTGATAAAGAACATCACCAAGAAAAACAAATGCAAAAAGGCAAAATGAATACCTGAGGAGGCTTTACAAACAGCTGTGAAAAGAGAAGCAAAAGGCAAAGGAGAAAAGGAAAGATATACCCATCTGAATGCAGAGTTCCAAGAATAGTAAGGACAGATNCGGGAGTTGGTAATGAACAGGGAGGCCTGGTGTGCTGCGATTCATGGAATCACAAAGAGTCGGACACGACTGAGCGACTGGACTGAACTGAACTAGTTTTTCTACTTTATATCTTTTACAATAATGTAATAAAGAGGTAGGCAAATGGGAATATTTCCTTATGGGAGAGCTTCGTACTATGTCTGTGATTAAATCAATCACATGTATTCTTTAGGTTAAAATAATATGTAAATCACAGTATTTCTATTTACTGTCCTTCAGTTCAAGAACTGAATATGATAATTTCAGTGTTTCAGAGGGTAAAAGTAGCCCAAGACTCATAGAAGAAATTTAGAAAAATTAGTTACTTAAAAAAAAAAAAAAGTGGAGTTGGGGGGAAAATTCACTTTTAAAATTCAAAGAGACATAATCACTAATCTTCAGTGAGGTCAGGTTGAGGAGAGAAGATGTGGTTTAGAGAACACTTTTGAAGAGGATGAATGATTTAAGTACTGAGGGGCTTCCCGGGTGGCACTAGTGGTAAAGAACCTGCCTGCCAATGCAGGAGACTTAAGAGGCATGGGTTCGACCCCTGAGTTGGGAAGGTCCCTTGGAGAAGGAAATGGCTAGCCACTCCAGTATTCTTGCCTGGAGAATCCCATGGACAGAGGAGCCTGGCGGGCTATGGTCCATAGCGTTTCAAAGAGTCAGACATGACTGAAGCAACTTAGTACGTACCAGGCATGGTTAAGCCAATGGGGATGAGTGAGGGCAGTGGGTCCCCAAGCCCCATGCTCGCCGAAGGCCTCCTGTGGGCTAACCAGTTTCATCATAGAGATATCCGGACAGGTCAGGCAGAAGGAAACTCTCTTGCCCTGATACCGGTCATACCAACTGGGGTACACTGAAAATCGATTTTTGTAAATATAATTTTTATATCGACAATCATATAGCATTGTATTTTACATATATTTATAGCACTAACATATTAGGCATTAGTGCTATAAATATAGCATTTTAAACTTTAAATATAAAACACTTTTGCTAACTCTGCTTTAAAATATTTTAATAAACCAGGAGTTTCAAAATATGAAAGGGCCTGGGGTTTGTCCAACCTCTGAGAGGCATTTATCATGGATTAACAAATTGGAAATGCTGAAAATCCCCTTATAGGGTTTGTCAATTTGCAGATTATTTACCTGGATATGTAATTGAGCAATACCATGACTGGTCTGCTAGTTGTGATTATGGGGGCCCCCCGGGGGGTCATATTAATACCAAAATTACTTAGCTTTTTATTAATCAATTATGGGCTGCTTTATTTAAGAGATGCAGGGAGTTTGCAGTGGTGGAAAATCCACTGGGCTTTAAAGTTTCTTATTAAACCTTCTGCAGGTTTTTTCCAACATGTGATACATAATAGAGTTCTATGACATGATAAGAAAGCAAAGTATATTATTTGTAATTCTAAAAGAAAATTACAGGTAACTGAACTCCAAAAGCAGTAATAATTAGAATAGCAAGAGATGCTGAGATAACAGCCAATAAAATCCTATGGGCATCTTGTGGTTATTTTGGAGAAATCATTACCTACTTTAATCATTTGGATTATATGTACTGGGAATGTACTCATCATTAGGGGTCTGATAGATGTGTAATTTGACTCTGGATGTCAATAGGATCACAACTCTAGATAGTAAATATTGTAAACAGTAAATATTGCCAGTTGCTTATGATGTCTGCATAACAAGTGGAAAAAAATCTTACAAATAGTAACTTGGATCTCATCAGTATATTTGCTCTATTTATTAGTTTATGGCTAATAAACTTCTTTGTGAGAAGGAACATGACATTTCTTTTGGGAAGTTTTATTTTCTCTTTCATTTTTTTCAACTTAAAAAAATGTTTATACAGAACATTCAAACTGATATTTTTGTTTGCTTGCTTGTTTCCCTTAAAAAGACTAGTCTTTCCTGTTGGGAACAAGAAACAGTGCATTGGTCCAATGGTTAACACAACTATATTAAATTGACAGTATAACTGCATACTGATCAGACTATCCAAGACACAGAGGTAAAGTCTGGTACTAGGGAGAAAATCAGAGGGACTCATTCATGTAGGAGGTATGCTCTGAACTTAATATGTGCCAGATATGATACCAGATGCCCTGGATATGTCCTCTTCCTTATTATGTGGCCAACACCAAAAATTGCTAAATTCAACTCTGAGTCTTTACTGGGAAGCCACAAATTAAGGAATGCCTTTGTCGGGTTGGAAGTTAATTATTAATAAGTGGATGACCAAAACATCTTTTTCTCTTATGAATTTCCAAAACCTTAAATCCTATCATAAAAACAATGTTAAACCTTGTAGAGGATGAAACTACCTTAAAATAAATCAGTATTTTTGAAAGTTTTGCTGTTTATAGTACACATTTGAGCGTTTTGCAGTAGAAAGGTGATTTGCTCTTTACTTCCTAGAAAAATGGAAAAGGCAATGGCACCCCTCTCCAATAAATGACCAAAGTGGAAAGATGTGATGATACATTTAGTGGAGAAAGTTAAATTGTGGATTTATCAGAAATTTGGAGAAATGAAGATAAGGATTGGGGGACTGTACTTGGTTACCTATTCCAGTGATCAAAAACATGATGCTGGTACAGCATTGATACCAAAGAAACAGATAATTTCTGACCCAGCATTTGCATGACTCAGCTTCACTCACCTCACCCTAATTCAGGCCTAAGCACCATGTTACCAGCCCAATGGCCTCTCACAACCATTCTGTCCCTCTCCTTTGATAAGTGGGGCTTGGGTTTGGTGAGGTCTCGGGAACCTGAGCTAGATGGGGACTTATTACCTGCAGATGCAATTGCCACCAGGGAAATATTAATAGCAGGGTCCTAAAAGAAAGGTAGGTAAGAGGCAGAATATACAGCCTGCGCTGGTTAGGGGGCAGGGTGCGGGGAGCGGTTCCAAATGGAACTCAAGGTAGAAAGTCAGCAAAGAACAAAGTTAGAGACAAAGATAAATATTGCTGTTGAATGAGGATGTGGGGAGATGAAGTGTAAATCCATGTTGGTCGCCTCGTCGTGTCTGACTCTGCAACCTCATGGACTGTAGCACACCAGTCTCCTTTGTCCATGGAATTCTCCATGCAAGAATACTGTAGTGTGGTAGCCATTCCCTTTTCCAGGCGATCTTCCTCACCCAAGGATCAAACCTGGGTCTCCTGCATTGCAGGTGGATTCTTTACCACCTGAGCTACCAGGAAAGCTGGAACCTGTAATAGTTCCTGACTCATCTGTGGACATCTGCGTGGTCTTTTGTTATCCAGTTTCCATAGCTTTTATGAGAGCTCCCATAGCTTGGAAAGTGAAGGCCAGAGACAAACCATTTATCTGTTTTGGTATCTAATCATCTGACAACACACTCTGCTGAATATATGTACTTTCTCCATTATACCAATGTTATACTAGTTTTATTTCAGTCTTGAGAGAAGGGGGCTCAAGATACTGGACATGTGCTCTCCTTTCCAGAAGACCGATAATATGAGGACACTCTCAACTGGGTTGAATGTGGCCTCTTAGTAGTCCTACAGTGGACCAGGCAGCTGCATACCTGAGGCTCCAAAAGGCTGAATGAATTATCCAAGAAACTGGTAGAACTTAAATGAGCCGAACCCAGGAAGGTTGCTAAGGAAAGTTTGAAAGCTTGAAGTGTCAACAAATTTTGCAGCCTCTCTAACAACCAAGAAGCATTTCTCATACGCACTTTCTTCTACCACCATCATCACCACCAAATTCACAGGGGCACATTTCTGAGGATAGTTGTCTAATGAGCTAGTCAATCTGAAAACAAAAGCCTCTCCTGGGAGTTTCCATTGTGAGGAAGTTTTCTGCTCTTTGTGATGAAAACGGAGGAAGCTGATGCCCCAGAATCTAAATCTGCCTTGCTCAGTTTCTGCATAATAGGTTAGAAGGTACAAATGAGAGAGAAGAAAAATGAATATTTTTAATACTTGCATTTGTTTAATTTCTTAGGAGAGTGTATTAATAGACTATTCTTTTAGAAGAAGTAAATTGACTTTATACAATGTTTAAGGAATACTGTATATGTAAGATCAAATGAGAGGAAAGGATAGTTTTGCCAAAGGCAACTGTTATCAAGGTTCTAAAATTAATTGGATGCTTTAATTGAGGTAGATTACTAGCTAATGCTTGCTTGAATACAGTAATTCTCCTATTAAATTATCTTTGAATAATTACCTGAAATTTCTCAGCTGCAGGGACTGATGGCTATTTAATTGCACAGTGATGTTGCTATATAATTACTTAACAAGGTGTCCTGTAATAGTTTAATTCCCTTTTTACTGAAAAAAGTGGATGATAAAGTAACTACAAATACCTCTTTCATAAAAAATAAATTGCTATAGATTTTTTCCTTCAGATTATTTGATATTTCAAGGTAAATGAAATTATTTCTAAATTTTTTATTTAAAATTCAAATATTGATGATTTTTAAAATAGACTAGAGCCTCTCTAACACATAATACATTAGATAACATTTCAAAGGGTTGGAATTGTCATTTTTAATTTTTACTTATCATGAGTATTTTGTTATTAAATGACCAGGAAGCCACTCATTTCATTTTTACTGCATAGTTTATCTAAGGTTTTCAAATTAGGTATGCAATCATTAATAATTAAATATTATTTAAATGTGGCCATATGTCATGTGATAGTAGTATGACAGAAAATTAAATTAATTTCCTTAAATTATTTTGCAAACAATCTCCAAAGTAGGTAGTTTCCACCAAGACATCAATTTATTAGCATTTAGAATATTGCTACAAACATTACTGGAATATCCATAGCAAATATCATCTTATCAGGTTAACTTAATTGACCTCTATAACAATCTTGACACTAAAGTCAAAAAGCGAAAGATACAATATATTTTGACAACTTTTCTTTCTTATATAATTTGGTGATATAGAAACTAGTAAAATCTTAAGAAGGTACCACTGATTGGGATGTTGACTGAAAAAGCAAATTAACAGTGTATTTCCAGTCTTGCACATTAAATATATTTCCAAGATTTGTCCTAATGATTTAACATTGTATAAATGACCTTGCTCCTAGAATAACATGTTTGTTGAGCTTGACAAACTAGACTTGAATACTGTTTAAATAAATTAGGAGGATGGGTCACAATAACAAGATGACGTTTGACAGATTCAAGGCAATTTCATTCCCATACAAAAGATAGACAAGAATGGTCTTTTCCATATGGCAGAGAGAGTACTGAGTCACTGTAGAAAATAACTAAATATGAGACTTTCTGTTAGACCTTTCTTTAAGCAAACTTAATACTGAAACTTCAAGGGGATCCAACAAGTCCATTCTAAAGGAGATCAGCCCTGGGTGTTCTTTGGAAGGAATGATGCTAAAGCTGAAACTCCAGTACTTTGGCCACCTCATGCGAAGAGTTGACTCATTGGAAAAGACTCTGATGCTGGGAGGGATTGGGAGCAGGAGGAGAAGGGACCACGGAGGATGAGATGGCTGGATAGCATCACCAACTCGATGGACGTGAGTTTGAGTGAACTCTGGGAGTTGGTGATGGACAGGGAGGCCTGGCATGCTGCAATTCATAGGGCTGCAAAGAGTCGGACATGACTAAGTAACTGAACTGAACTGAATACTGAAAATATATAGATAAGAATGCAGAATACAGGTCTAACCTAAACACTGGTTTATAAAGAACTGGTGACAGCAAAGTTAATTTCCATTAAAAAAAAAAAATCAAAGTTCATAGGTATAATATATGCATCATACATATTACTAAACCTTTCAGTATCTGCAAGGTATTTGTCCTGGCTCCATTATTAACAGTTTAATTCTACTTGTGATAAAATTTTTAAATCAGGTGAAAATATGGCACAGAATACCATTTGTGATTATTAGCTAGAAATACAAACAATGCAGATGAAATAATTCTCATACATTATAGCTATAGCTGGATCCGCTGCCTGAGAAGTACAGCACACAGGGAAATGTATACTGTGATTTGTGCAAGGATGCATAATCTAACAACCTGGCCCCATGAAGGTAGGTATAATGAATTCTGCTTCTGCAGCTAGGGAAAACAATAGCAGCTACTGTATCTTTGAGATCTTTAAGATTAAAATGGAGTTTTAAAATTATGTTAAATGAGAAAGCAGAGCCAAGGTATTGGGCCATTTCAATCTTTTGGCCCCTAACAATATTTAAAACCAAAGTCAAACAGAAACCACTTGCTACAGTCTGTGAGGAAGAAGGAATGAGGTGATGCAGAGTCAAGAGAGAATTTGGTGGGATGGGAATGGTGGAGATGGAAGTGAGGAAGATACAGAACATGAAGCAGTATTCTTAGTGATTCCCAAAAGGTTGTGTGTCCCAAGATGAAATTCTTTGGTTGCTTATGAACAATGCAATTGTGATCACTCTTTTATGGCCCATGTCACTCTCATATTCTTCTAGTATCACGGTTATCGTTTAGTTGCTCAGTTGTGTCCGACTCTTTGCAACCCCGTGAAAGGCAGCACACCAGACTTCCTTGTCCTTCACCAACTCTCTCCTTCACTAGTATTGTGGAGGGGATGCCAAAAAGCAGCAG
Organism: Neotragus pygmaeus; assembly: GCA_006410875.1. NCBI lineage: Eukaryota > Metazoa > Chordata > Mammalia > Artiodactyla > Bovidae > Neotragus > Neotragus pygmaeus. The sequence goes on along the minus strand of SJYV01018739.1, from coordinate 1,524,918 downwards.
GATTCTGTCTCAAACCTGTGACTAAAAGGAAAATTGGTAAAGTACTGTTTTTGGAAACCTTCTCCACAATGCAGACACCTGGCCAAGCCTGTGATGAGGATGTACGTATGGCACTCCTTCCCAAGAACCTGTCCCACTGGTGTGTGGGGACAAGGCAACCGTGGCACCAGACATTGGGCCCATTTGCCTGTGTACACTCTGGGAGTTAATTTTTCTCTTTAATAATAATACTATGGCAAGTATAACAAATAGCCTCAGAGGTTTCTGTAGATGCTACAGTTTCTTATTTCTGCAAGTAGCAATTGTGAACAAGTCTCTCTTTTCATTTAGGAAATATGTTCTTTACTAGAAAACTCAGTACCATTTTATTTTTTAAAAAGGTCTTAATTTTGTTTATTTAAAATTGGAGCTCTGTTCTAATCACATGATTTAATCAGTGGGAGTGGTAGTCTCATACCAACTGTTGTGTTTGACTTCAGAATCAACTATGTTTGCTTTCAAAAATAGAAATGGTCCTTGAATAAAATGAATAGTCTGATTTATTAAGAATGGACTTCATTTTCTTGTATGGCTTTTTCTCAAATGGAAATATGTATCTCAGAAGTAATTATACAGGAAATCGTTCCTCAACTCACACATCCGCTCACCCCTAAAATAAAATGAAACTTCTTCATGTGGTTCCAAAAGGAAGGAGACATTATCTCTGTTCCTTGTCTCAGTAATGCATCTTCTGCCAAAAGACAAATGTCAAATTAAATAGACAAGACAAAATAGAACTGTCTTCATCGGGAGCAAGCTGCTTTGTCTTGCATGGTGTAGATGTGTGTTTACAGTTGTGTCACTCACTGTTCAGTGATTGAGATCAATTCTTCATTGGGATTCATGTTTTCACCATAAATGAAAGACCACAATTAGTTCAAACTTTGATCAATCTTTCTGCCAACAGATCTGAAATCAAATTTTAAGCCTGACCAGAGCTCATGTTCTTCCTTTATTCCAATACAAAAGCTTGGAACCGAAGCATCCTTGAAATCATTTGTGTTTCACTGGTGATGTGAGATACGGCAGTTCTTTCATTCCACAAACTAGATGGCTTTTTTCTACTTTCTTTGAAGGAGAATTATTTAAGCTTTTATGGCCTTGTCCTCTCACTGGCAGACCTATGATTTCAGACTATGATGAGTATTTCCCAAACTTTATCATGCTTCATAATCACCTAGAGCTTGGTAAAAATGCATTTTTCTAGGCCTTCCACCAGAGATTTTGGTTTAATAGGACTGGGGTGGGCCTCAGGCATCTGCATTTTTAACACATTCCCCAAGTGACTCTTCAAACTTTGAACACGCACTTAGATATCTCTGTCGTCCCTTTAAGATTCTAACAACTGCCATCAATTTGTGAAATCCTAGAGCTAGCAGGTCTTTAAAAATGAGTGCAATTATGTATAAACTGGTTGCATAATACAGATGATGAACTGTGTCAGGTAACAATAATTAAACAACTAACATTTGTTTGAGTATTTCTTAAATTTGGCAAATGTTATTTTAAGGATTTTGTATTAGCTCATTGATCCCCAAACAGTATTAGGAGGAAAGTAATATTACTATTGTCTGTGTCAAAGGTGTGGGATCTGAGGCCCAGAAAGGTTAAGTTGTTTACTCAATATTGGACAGGACTTGCGGGATGGGCAGGCACCTGCCTGTGTTGAAAAGAACATTCTAGGTGGGGAGAGCAGAAGGAGCAAAAGCCCAGATCTATTAAGTTTAGGAATTATTCGACGATAGCAAGTGCTACTATGCCTGGGGCTCCAGTGGCTTTGGGAAGAGTGTGAGAAGGGAGGAGGGAGGGGAGAAAAGAGAGAAATTAGACCTACCTAAAACTGAAAAAGTAGCTCAGGATCTCGTTTATGGAGGGACTTAGGTGGTTTGGAATTTGGGCTCTTTTACCTTTTTACTTTCTATAATAAACTGGCAAAAGAAAGGTCAGCTGTATTTATAATATCCATATCCTTTATAATCCAAATAATTTCACTCCTAGACTTTTAAATTCATAAACAGAAATGCATGTTAGAAGTTATGTACAAGACTATTTTTATCACAGTTTATAAGTAACTTTTAAATTTTAACTAAAATTTTGGCAACAATGTAAATGTTTGACAATAGGAGATTCCTGCAATCAGTCTTTGTATATGCATATGATGGAACTTCATTTAGCCATTCAAACAATTTTGGCAAATATTTAAGGTCAAAAAAATGTTCAGAATATAATATTACTCTTAAAAGCAAATTTATGAAACAAGTACATAGAACAGTATAATTCCAATTTTATGAAAGTTATGTAAAGATGTAGAGTTATACTATTATGATGTATACTTAATACTAGTATGATGTATGCTTAATATATGTGTATTAAAAATACTGAAACATCGACAGGTTCTCACATCAAACTGATTATGCATGGTTTTCATATTTTTAATATTTGTCCATGTTTTATAGATTTTTCTCTGTTAATCAATTCAAAGTTTTATTTTGTAAAATAACTGTAATAAAACATATCATTTAGAAATATTATTGATATGAATTGAAGCAAAAATAATTTTCTAGTAACCAAAGCATTTAATCAGGAAACCCTAATTCTATGCATTCCAGTAAAATTTGTTTCCATTTTCCAAGCAGAAATCTTCAGCATCATCCCNTGAATTGAAGCAAAAATAATTTTCTAGTAACCAAAGCATTTAATCAGGAAACCCTAATTCTATGCATTCCAGTAAAATTTGTTTCCATTTTCCAAGCAGAAATCTTCAGCATCATCCCAAAGTTTTGTTTGTTGCTTTCGTATCTATTTTTTCTGTGAACTCACCTGCATGGAAATTCAGAAGCTTGGCAACTTAGCAACGTTTCCTCACTGCTCTGCAAACTCACAGCGAGGCATAATGCCATAATGTAAAAGTGTCCATGCCGTGGCTCAGGGATCATCTGTGTGGAGGGTAGAGATGGTGGGGGGAACTAGATTATCTCTTCTTTCTCCTCTGGCCAAGCAAAGTGGAAAGTGACTGTGGCAGTGGTAGCTGTCTATTTCCAAAACTTTCCAAAGCTTCCTGAGGCTAACCACAATCAATGCTCACTGAAAAAAGACATTAAAAATTGTTTACAGTCCTCCCCTTAAAGTCTAAGAGGCTTTGCTGAAGAGTGGCTAGCGCATGAAGTCTAGCTAGCACATGAAATTTTTGAGGCATATGGCAGTTGTTTGGACAAAAGAGTAATGGTCTTACTTACAGACAACAGAGTCTTTGGAGGTGGAGAGCCTAATGTTTTTCATTCCATGGACAGCATTCTAGGTGTACTCTCTAGAGCTGCCACCATGGTGTTAGCCAGCTATAGGGAAATAATAATAAATATAGTGCTCCCTATGTGCTCTATGTGTTAACTTGACATATAATATTCACAATCACCCTATGATATAGGTGACATTGTTATCCCCTTTTTACAAGTGAAGAAACTAAGACACTAAAGAAACTAAGAGATTTTAAAAATTGTCCAAGGTGATATTATCACCATATTTTGGGGATTTATACATGTCATTCACCAGTGCCTCAGGATGACAAAGCAGTATACTGTAAGCACTTTATGTGGTCCACTGGAGAAGGGAATGGCAAACCACTTCAGTATTCCTGCCTTGAGAACCCCATAAACAGTAATGAAAAGGCAAAAAGATAGGACACTGAAAGATGGACTCCCCAGGTGCCCAATATGTTACTGGAGATCAGTGGAGAAATAANTGGTGATGGACAGGGAGGCCTGGCGTGCTGTAATTCATGGGGTCGCAAAGAGTTGGACACGACTGAGCGACTAAACTGAACTGAACTGATGGTTTTACTTGCTCAAGTTGATTTTTAAAATCCTTTCTAATCGTATTTGTTATCCTGATATGATTTGTCCAAAGACCCCAGTTCCTGGGAAGCTCTGTCTCCTTCTTTGCCTGCTACTAACTTGTGCCAGTTTTAGTTACTTCATGTGTACATACATCTTCTCCTAATTAGAGCATAAATTCCTGAAAATATAAAGATCATGTTACCATCTTTAAGCAGCTACCATATCACCTAACACAATTCCGGGCACAGAGTACTCGGAAAACTATGGAGGAATGTGAATGCCAAGTTTGTGACAGTTTGATTAAGTGTCTGTATATGGTGTATGAACTTCATTACTCAATGATCCTGAAAGTTTCCGTTATTTTCAAGAACAAAAACCTAGTAGCGGGAAGAATTCCTTTCTGTTCCATGAAATTATTTCAAGCATGCACAGGAAAATAGATTAAATTGTGTTTGACTGACAGGTCTAAATTGAGACTACTTTTTTACCTGCTTTCTCCTCTAAGCTTTTAACTGGCATCTTGGGATTAAGGACTTCGAATAACTTAGTTATTGAGAAACCAAAATGTATATAAAGAAGATGATAGAAAGAGACAGAAAGAAAAACTGAAGGAGTATTTGGTTTAGATGATTAGATTGAAGTAGCAAATGCAGTAAAGTATCTATAAAAACATATGAACATAGGAGATTTCTTTTGCTACAGTACAGTATTACACCAAAACCATTAAAGCACAATAGTTTAAAGTCAGAGACTTAGCAGGCCCATATTACTAAGAGCCTGGAACTGCTTTGCTATGGGAGGCATAATTGAAGGTCATATCCTTGAGATTAAATGTGTGGAAAATAGTTCTTCTCACAGAAAGGGTAACACCAAGTGATGTGAGGCCAATCAATGTGTAACAGTAATTTCACAAATAGAATTACTGAGTAAAGATATGACAAGACGGAGCTACAGAAAAATTGTGTCTTAGCACAGATAAGACAGAACCATCAGAGAAGAAAGGAAAAATCAGCAAGTATCTGATTAGGTTTTGATTAGAGTGGATCCAGGTTTATGGAGCCTAATATTACTTGGAGTGACAATACTTAAAAAGCGACTCCAGGAATGAAAACTTTGGTACAAAAGTGCTTACTTATTTAGAATAAGAGAAGAAATCAAAACAAATCACAAAAGTATAAGATGGTACAAATATTGCAAAATCCAGAAAAAAAATCACAACTAATAATAGCTTGACACATCTCTTTACTGAATTTTCTGTATTTTTTGCTATGAGTTATTTGATTGCCTTTTCATATGATGAAGATTTTCTTATAATATCATTCTGTATGGACAGCATAGAAAGATGATTACTTTTTCCTCTAGCCTCATTGGTGAAAACATTTTTGCTATCAATAGCTCAGAGAAATTTTTATGCTTAATAGCTCAGTGTTTGTCATGTCATATGAATTAGTGTTGTTAACAAATTTGGGAATCTTCCTCCCAAATTTCTTTCATNTGGCCACCTGATGTGAAGAACTGACTCATTTGAAAAGATCCTGATGCTGGGAAAGATTGAAGGTGGGAGGAGAAGGGGACGACAGAGGATGAGATGGTTGGATGGCATCATAGACTCAATGGACATGAGTTTGGGTAAACTGGGAGTTGGTGACGGACTAGGAGGCCTGGCATGCTGCAGTCCATTGGGTTGCAAAGAGTCAGACATGACTGAGTGACTGAACTGAACTGAACTGATAAGCACTTATAGATTTTTAACTTAAAGCCTTGTAACAATCCCGAGAAAAATCAGTATCTCCAATTTTCAGATGAGGAAACCAAAGCTCATTTTGAGGGACCGTAAAGTAACTAAAGGGAGAATTGCCGGTGGGGAGGAGCTGCCACGCCAGGGCCCCTGTTTCTCCTGCCCTGTATTTTCCCTTCCCTCTTCTGCTGTCACCTCCCAGGCCTCCACTCCTTAGAAATCGGATCCAAATATGGAGTCAGACACCATCAAGAAAGACTCTTATAAGTCCCTGAGAAGAGGAACATAGGTCTCCAGAATCAGACAGAAACAACTGAATCCTGACTGTGCCATTTAATGGTGGTTTGATTTTGAGGAATTTTTTTTTTTTTCCTCAAGGCCTCCTTTTCCTCATCTGTCAAATGGATGGTACTTATGTCATATAGTTATGGTGAGGATTAAACAAGGTTATTCTTATCAGGAACTTAAGAAAATGTACTCAGTAAATAATAACAATAATAATATTGGGGAGAATGTTGATTTTTAAGGGAATTGATTATACCAGTATCAAACTGTGAATCACTAGTTCATGATAATGGAACTCTATAAAAAGGAAGAAGAAGGTAAAAAGCATAACAAATATAAGAAATTTTGATATAAATTACCCAGCCTTTAATAACCACCATTATTGGTGAAGCTGTTTTAGGGCAATATAGGAGGTAAGTTTTCCTAACCCATTTGATCATTATTTTTCTAGAGTCCTGTTAATTTCTAAGGAATCTTTGGGAAACTCTCAAACAGACAAACTCTGGTTGTAACTTAAATTATTCGGAGAAGCAGGGAATTGTTTTATTGCCAAACAATATGCTTCCACATCAGAGACTTTGAAAACATATATTCTAACATTTTCAAATTCACATAGCATCCCATAGGCTAGAAAACCTAGGGCTTTAGGAAAAGTGAGTTGTGATTCCAGTATTATTTGAGATTAACTAACATAGGATTGAATCTCTCAATACAGAAAGCAAAGCCAGGCTTGGGGAAAGGCAGAGAGGAAGGGAAAAGAGACTCCCCCCCATCACCACCACCTAGGAGAATGGGGAAGGGAGAAGATGTGGTGTGGGGACCTGCTGGAAAGATGCATGTGGATGGGCTCCAGGTTTCAGAAAAAGACAGCAAAGGCAGAAAGGAAAATATCTTTGTAACCCTGGGGAATCAACAAGGAGGGGCATCGTGAGGATGCCAAGCACAGGGTCTCGACTTTGCTAGGCACCACCTTGTTTGTCCTCAGCTGTTTCTGTGTAACCAGAGGCAGTGTGTGTAGGAATTTTTGTCCTACACAAGTGCACTTATTTGCAAGTCAATGGGAACAATGCCAGTGAAAGTCAACACTGCTTTGAATGATTTGTCAGTTTCTTTGGAACTCATGGTTGACTGTGTCCTAAGGGCAGCTCCCAGGTGATTCCACAGTGGAAGTATGACTGCATGTTCTTCCTGGTGGAATTGGTATAGAGTGGTTACTGAAGCCCAGAAAGATTTCTTAGGGCACCCTAAGGCCAGCTCATAGCATAAACCTGGAGGAACACGGAACAGTGAGATGCACTACCTGCCTTCTTCTCATTCGCCTCCTCAATTCAAGTCTTCCCAACAACATCCACTTAATTTTTCAAGTCAGAAATCTCAGAACTACCCTTGATTTTTCCCTCTCCTAAACCACACATCCAAAAAGTCAACACATCCAACAGCTAAGTCCAATGTTCTGTTTTGTAGTAAAATTATTAAATAAATGCTTCCTCATAGAAAAATTGGAGGAGGAAATGGCAACCCACTCCAATGTTCTTGCCTGGAGAATCCCAGGGACAGNCACATCCAACAGCTAAGTCCAATGTTCTGTTTTGTAGTAAAATTATTAAATAAATGCTTCCTCATAGAAAAATTGGAGGAGGAAATGGCAACCCACTCCAATGTTCTTGCCTGGAGAATCCCAGGGACAGGGAAGCCTGGTGGGCTGCCATCTCTGGGGTCGCAGAGTCGGAAACGACTGAAGTGACTTAGCAGCATAGAAAAATTGACAAGCAGATGAAAGGAAAAAGGGGAAAATCACTCTTGATCCTACTGTTAATATTTACTAGTATTTTTTCATTAAATTTTCTATCAATTTTAAATACAACTTTGAATCCAGATTCTTTTCACACACACACACACACACACACACACACACACACACACACACACACATTCAGATCCTTTTCCATTTTATTATAAGATATTGAATATTGTTCCTTGTGCTATAGAGTAAATCCTTGTTGTTTATTTTATATATAATAGCGTATATCTGTTAATCCCATACTCCTAATTTATCCCTTCCCTCTTTCCCCTTTGATAACCATAAATTTGTTTGCTTTGTCTGTGAGTCAGTTTCTGCTTTGTAAACAAATTCATTTGTATTATGTTTTAGATTCCACATGTAAATGATACCATAAAATATTTGTCTTTGACTGACTTAGTATCCAGGTTTGTTTGTTTTTCCCCCAAATCTGTTGTTGACTCTCTTGCTCTCCCTCATTTACTGCAACTTTATTTCAGACCTTTTCTCACTTGAAAGTATTTCCCATCCTTAAGGACACAGGGGTGACTGAAGAAACCAAGCGTCCTACTCTCATACAGCCTGAAAGCAATATCAATCAATCTTTTCCCTTCTTTAACAGAAGTCTCATATAGTTCATCAGAGAAGGCAATGGCACCCCACTCTAGTACTCTTGCCTGGAAAATCCCATGGATGGACGAGCCTGGTAGGCTGCAGTCCATGGGGTCATGAAGAGTCAGACACGACTGAGTGACTTCACTTTGACTTTTCATTTTTATGCATTGGAAAAGGAAATGGCAACCCACTCCAGTATTCTTGCTTGGAGAATCCCAAGGACAGGGGAGCCTGATGGGCTGCTGTCTATGGGGTCGCACAGAGTCGGACATGACTGAAGCAACTTAGCAGCAGCNACTTTTCATTTTTATGCATTGGAAAAGGAAATGGCAACCCACTCCAGTATTCTTGCTTGGAGAATCCCAAGGACAGGGGAGCCTGATGGGCTGCTGTCTATGGGGTCGCACAGAGTCGGACATGACTGAAGCAACTTAGCAGCAGCAGCAGCATATAGTTCATATTCTTCTGTGGCTTGCTTTTCCTCTTAACATTATGTCTTGAAGATCATCCTATGTTAGTTCCTCACTCTTTCTTATCAATACATTGTCTATTATTTCCCTGTATCCTTGCATCATAATGTAACCAACCCATGTTGATGGGCCTTTAAGGTGTTACCAACCTTTACTACTGCAAATAGTACTACAATAAACAACCTGGTACATGTGTCATTTCACACATGTGGGAACAGAGCTATAGGATAGAAACCTGGGAGCTGGCTTGGGCAGACTTGCCAGATTGCCCGCCATACCGGTTTACCAAGTAACATTTCCTTAGCAGCCTGTCAGAGGGCCAGTTTCCCCACCACCTTAAAAAACTCTCCTTATTCTCCTCTGAAACCCATTTCGTGGCTCTGGGAAATCCCATAGCAGAGAGAACTGAAGGTGATGGGAAGGGAAAGGGCAAACTTTCTCCCTCAGGCCACCAAGGAACTTTTCTTCATGGAGGTCTGGGCTGATTTTTAAGGTTCCTTTATTCCTTAAAGAAAATGCTACAACGTTGCTATGTAGGGGCCCTTTGAGGGGACGGATTTCTCTCCTGTGTTTCCATCTAAGCCAACCACTTAAAAAGATAAGGGGCACCGGTCAGGGTTGTTGGAGCAGTAGGGGAACACATGGCTGATCAGCAATCACATGGCCACTCAGGAGAGCAATCTGTGTGCTCTCCCCACCGAGCAGCCAGTTTCAGCGGGAACCTAGGCAGAGCCCATTTGCCAGCTTCTTTGTGCTGTGGCTATGCTCCCCATCTTAGAGGCTGGGGCAGGTTAGGAGAGAGCGCCCATGTTGTACGACAGGATATCTGAGCCGCCCTTTATGCCTACCTATTTCTTTCCCTGTTTTCACCCTTTTGTGTGTTTTTAATGGGGATAAGTGTGAGATGTACTGGAGTGCAATCACATTGTGGTCTTAAAAGGATCTCTGATGACAGAAAATATGTCAATTTATTATTTCCCTCGGGACAGAGGGAAAAAGTACAAAGGTTCAATGGATGATGAAGATAATACTTGTGCGCTGTATAGCATTTTCCAACAAAAGATTTTAAGGTGATTTTCCTTCAAAAAAAAATATTTTAGTCCCATTTTGTAGGTGGGGAGACAAGAAGATTTCGTAGTGACTGAAACATCCTAGTGGTGGGACCCTGCCTAGAGTCAGAATCTCTATGCTCCTTTCTGGGCTCTTTTCACTCCCTCTAGTGGAATTTGGTTCTTCACATCAGAGTTTTGTACAGCAAATAGCAAGCACTGTGCTATTGTGCGTGATCTTTTGGGTACCAAGGCCACAGTTTCATCAAATCTTCAACCCAATGGCTCTGTCTGTGATCAGAACCGTCTGCTGTACCTACAGCTCCATTTTCCTTAAATAACAATTAGCCCAGCAGATCCTAGGCTGCTCTCAAATGCAGGCAGCATTGTGGTGAGGCTCAAGCAAGGAGGTAGCCGCTTGTTATTTGTCACGCAGGGTCATTCATAATGAATCAACAAAGCATTGACAATAGTTTTCTTGTAAACTGAACAAACCTTATAAATGGTGTGTGGTCTCCCCTCCCCCATGAATTAGTTCCTTTGTCCTGAAATGTGTGGTTAGCACAGATATTCATTCTGCTCTGCTGGGAGAGTGGCGGGAGTCTAGGGAAGCACCCGGAATGTGCAAGACAAGTCGACATTTTACTTTTGGTTTTCTGTATCAGAACTGGAAATATCTCATGTGTACCTTGAAAAGTCAGAGAAAAAACCTAGGTGGAAAGCATAGGAAACTTTCTGGACTGAGTGATCAATTTTAGGACATGAACGTGATAGCTACTTCCTCTCTTTTATGTGTACAAGGATGAAAGGAAATTAAGACTGTAGAAACAGTTTTTTAAGTGCTTTGTATGGCTGCTTGAAATTCATTGTATGATTGCTTGTTTTTTAAAAACCTAAATAAGGAGGCCGAAGGTACTTAGAAGGAAACTAATTGCT
>SJYV01018739.1:1494623-1514097 GCA_006410875.1 Neotragus pygmaeus | reverse complement strand
AGCTTGTGTTTCTTCCAGTCCAGCATTTCTCATGATGTACTCTGCATATAGGTTAAATAAGCAGGGTGACAATATACAGCCTTGATGTACTCCAGAGCTGAACTCACTGATCCTATCTACAGAAACAGGGCCTCAGAACTGTCAAAGACAACCAAATGACACAGAACTAAATTCCTACTTCCTATGGGGCTGCATATAAGCAAGGGGCCACCCCACTGTTGCCATCATTATCACTCGTGTTCTTTCCCAGAACTGAGATGGTGGTACAAATCAAACATCTCCCCCACGGGCTCCAGTGTCCTGAAGCCTCTGCTCTATTCCTGCAGAAGATACCATGGGAACGCTTGCTGTCTTCAAGGGCAAATACGTTATTTCTCATATCCTGCTTCAATTCTGTACAATTCTCTATTTTTTAAGAAATAATGCCACTTACCTCTTGATTCAATTTTTCTTTTTTCTTCAAATATTCTGCTCTTTCTCTTTCTATTTGCTTCTCTATTTCTTGAATATATGTTTTTTGCAATTCGAGTTCTTTCTTCTCCGAGTTAATTTTGGTATAAGTCTCATTGATGTAAATAGTGATAGTGGCTTTTTCTTTCATTGCATTGTTGAGTGACAGGACAATCTTTCCATAAAGCTTCGCTAGCTCCTCTTGCCTTTCACTAGAGAAAAAGAATCCTTCTTGGCATAAAAAGAATGGCTTTTTCCAGAAGGAAATTTAAAGTCTGTTTGATGAGATGAATCACCATAGAGAGGGAAACTTAAGGGACACTTATTTTAGAGTTGTATTTGTAATGGCCTAAACTTAATGGCAACCCACTCCAGTACTCTTGCCTAGAAAATCCCATGGATGGAGGAGCCTGGTAGCCTGTAGTCCATGGGGTCGCTAAGAATCTGACACGACCGAGCANACACTTATTTTAGAGTTGTATTTGTAATGGCCTAAACTTAATGGCAACCCACTCCAGTACTCTTGCCTAGAAAATCCCATGGATGGAGGAGCCTGGTAGCCTGTAGTCCATGGGGTCGCTAAGAATCTGACACGACCGAGCAACTTCACTTTCACGTTTCACTTTCATGCATTGGAGGAGGAAATGGCAACCCACTCCAGTGTTCTTGCCTGGAGAATCCCAGGGATGGGGGAGCCTGGTGGGCTGCCATCTATGGGGTCGCACAGAGTCGGACACGACTGAAGTGACTTAGCAGCAGCAGCAGAAGCAGAAAACTTGGTTGAGATGAAGGACACAAGGAAACACAGTATCCTATCTTGCAACTGTTTATCACTGCCAAAGTGTCTTCGGGTCCTGCCTCACCCCAGCCGTCTTCATATACCAGGTAGTTACTATGGGATATTTTGGTTTAAAGCTTACAATGATTCAAAAACCCTTTTGAACAGGCAAGTGGAATCTCGCTGGACAAAAGGTTTGATATGTAACTTTGCCGTAACTACCTTATCATCGTGAGATACACAGTTACGCCAAAGATAGATAAACATCCCACCATTCTTCCAGTCACCTTCTGATGCCATTGCCCTACATAGAATGTCCAGGAGAAACCTAATCCCCCTCTAAGGACAGGAATTGGGGAAGAGGGATCTGAGTCTGTCTTCACGGTTCAGAGGGAGCTTAAATTCTAAGTTAAACTCTCTTAACTCCTCACATTTGTGTGTACTCAGTCGTTTTATTCGTGTCTGACTCTGTGTAACCCTATGGACTGTAGCCTGCCAGGCTCCTCTGTCCGTGGAATTCTCCAAGGCAAGAACACTGGAGTGAGTTGCCATGCCCTCCTCCAGGGGATCTTCCTTACCCAAGGATTGAACCCATGGCATCTTTTGTGTCTTCTGTATCTCAGACGAATTCTTTACCACTGAGTACCTGGGAAGCCCTATCTTCTCATAGCCATAGCCAAATCTGAGTTCAAGAGGAGAGATTAACCTTACATATTCATTTCTGGCCACTCCCACCTGAAGAAGACCCTAAGATTGTGAGAAACATCTGCCCCAGGAATGACAATCAAAGATTTGGAGGAAGAACAGTGATGCCATTTCTCTATTTTCCATTTTTCAACTCTGCTGCAATGTAAAGACTTTTCTAATCTCCAAAGCTAAACACTTAAGTTCAGGGGGATTGTGTGCAAAGGCTCAGGAAAATGGAAACAGGTTGTTGGTAAGTTTATTTTCCAGAAGTTAACTCCACCACAGAAAGGCAATTGAAAGAATCCCAGTCTAGATGGTGTCAAATAATGGGTATTTTGTAGGTTTAGTAGAGGAAACCTGCTAGGAATGAAGCAAACTAAGGATTGAGTAGCCTTAAGGAAGCAAAGCAAAACATATCAAATCAATACACCTGACTAGGTATATTGAGATGCGTTGGTCTCCCAAATTCTCAGGACCTGAGGAAATCCCCTTCCCCTGCCCCTGAAGAGCTTGCATGTGCCCAGTTTTTGAGGACTGTCCAGGGGAGGGCCAGCCTGTCAGAGAGTGCGGGCACCTTGACGTACATCTTTCTGCCCAAAATGGACGCAATAATTGACTGTAGCTTGGTGATGCTGGCTCATCAGGCAACCCACGTTATGTTCACTTGTAATTTGGCTTTCCATGATGATTTCTCTAGGGCAGTGATTCTCAAAATGTGGTCAGGACCACCAGCAGCATCTAGGAACTTGTTAAAAATGGAAATTCTTGCCCCCATTCCCTAGACCTACTGAATCAGAAATCTGCGGTGGATGTCCCAGTAATTTGTATTTTAACCAGCACTCCAGGTGATGCTAATGTGCACTCAAGTTTGAGAGTCCTTGGTCCATAGGGGTGTGACGGTGCTGGCCCATTGATACGAGTATTCCAGCCTGGGCATTAGCTTCCTTGTTAGTAGTTTAGAAATTGATGGTCTGTGGTCTCCGGTGCTTGTGGCTACCATCCCCCATGCATAAACATGCATTGTGAATCTCCAAGAGGGGTTAGTGTCTGCAGTCTTTCTCAGACTTGTGTGGTCATGCCCTTTCTTTTTCATGGAGCATCTTCCAAAACAGGTGTTCCGAGAAAACTGTCCCTGGGCCTTGAGCTCCCACCTAATTCCTGATGCTTTGATATCTTTTGCACCAAAGCAACCTTCCAAATATTTCACCTTCCCAAGAAGATTTTTTCACTATAATGAGGGCTCTTTGAGTATTTCTTACTCTCACAAACTGGAAGTCTGACATTTATACATTACTCTTGCAAATTTACTCATAGAGCTGAGATAGTCTTCAGGATTTTATTGTTTTTTCTTTCAGAAATATCTCTTCCTTCATGGACTGGGTAAATCAAGATTTGTAATCTCCATTTTACAGATGGAAAAGATAAAGCCCACAGAGAGGGAAGTGCTAATAACACAGCTAAAGAATAAACAAACGAAACTAACAGGTGTAGGCTTCCATTTAATTGCAGGTAATAGATATCTAGGACCAATCCCATCCTCAGCCCTCCAGTAGACTATACCTGAATGTCTTTAAAGAACTAATCTAGCTACAGTATACCTGGTTTGATATTATACTTGCAACACAATACCCAGCAAGATTTCTTGCTTTGGTGGTTGAGGTTTGTAAACTTACTTTTACTAAAAATGAAGTGAAAGTCACTGTGTTTCTACCTTTGGAGGTGGGTGCGAGGCAGTGTGTGACTTACACACAGTAAGTTGTGTGTAGTTGCTGTGGGAAGCTGAATTCCTTCTGAAATCCTACAGTCTCCTGGCTATGTTGGTAGAAGATTTTCTGCTCTCTTCCCAGCTCTCGGAAGCTATCACACCTCCCTCATCAGCCCAGTCATTTTCTACAAGTTATCTCCGCCTCTTAATTTGCCCTGCACCAGTTCAGAGGTGGTTCAGTCAATAATTCATTTCCGATTCTGTGTGACCCCATGGACTCTAGCCTGCCAGGCTCCTCTGTCCATTGGGATTTTCCAAGGCAAGAATACTGGAGGGGGTTGCCATTTCCTCCTGATCCAGGAATTGAATCCAAGTCTCCTGTCTTGCAGGCAGATTGTTTATCGACTGAGCTACAGGGAAGACCAGAGGACAAATCCCTTAGGAAAAACTTCCCACTTTATCCCCAGACCCTGACTCCTTCAAACAAACACACAAAAATACCTACCCTAGAGCTGTATTATCTGTTTGCAGATGGAGTATTTTCTTCTTCAGAAACTCCGTTTCATCATTTATCTTTGTAATTTTTGTGTGTAGTTCAGTTATCTCAACAAGATTCACTCTGCGAGCATCCCTGACACATTCTTAAAAGTAAGTGGAAGAAATGTTACTCATTTATTTGAGAAACCGCACAATTGTAGATACTGACCTTTCAAGTCATAAACAAATTATGTGTTTCTTTGAAATATTCTTTTAAGTATGTTCTGGATCAGACACCTCTCCCTCGCCCCTTTGGACCCTCTCAATCTCACCTATCAATTATATCCCTGATTTCAGCTGCTGCTATGGTCAGTGACCAGCTTTCTATGAGCTCTGCACAACTTTAGAAGGTGCAGTCTGACAGCTCCTGATTCCTGCCTGTCCTATCCACTTTTCAGCTATCTAGGACTTCCCTGTTGCCTCTACTATGGGACATCTTCAGATACGCACACCTCCCATGTATGTGTAACGCAAAGTTTGGGAGATGTGGCAAGCATGCACCAGTGGACTGCCTGGACATTCCTGAGAAGGGGTACCACTGTGTCCCAGGGGCATATTCTCATACTTAACTAGTTGCTGTCTCTAGTAGTCAGCATCATATTGCCTCCATATTAGCTCTCCCTTCTTCCTGCTTTGGTTCCTTATCCCACTCTCATCCACCTGGACTGTATGTCCTAATAAAATAATAGTGCAGGGACTTCTCTGGTGGTCCAGTGGCTAAGACTCCATGCTCCCAATGCAGGGGGCCTGAGTTCCATCATGGTCAGGGAACTAGATCCCACATGCAGAAAGTAAAAAAGATCCTCAATGCTGCAATGAAGATTGAAGATCCTGAGTGCCACAACTAAGACCTGGAGCAGCCAAATAAATAAATAGAGTATTGAAATTAAAAATAAATAATAGTGTAAAAGCCACTGCTTTTGGCTCTGCTTTCTGGGGAAGCCGGTGTATTAAAAAAACTTAATTATACATCAATAAATAACATATCTGTGTAATCACATAAAGCTTAAATCACAGAAGACTTCAAAGGATCACTTCCGTGTTTGAGAGATAGATGGTGAAAATGCATGAATTTTTGAACTGTTGTTTAAAAATGAGTATTGGGCTATCCATTTCTATGCAACAAATTCCCTGGTAACTGGTAGCTCCCCTGAGAGAACTAAATTATTTTTTTCATAGGTTATAAGCTAAATTGCCCATTGTAGCAGGGCTTCTCAAACTTTATGTCTTGAATATGCATATACATCACCTGGGGGGTATTGTTGAAATATAGAATTTTATATAGTAGGTCTGAGGAGGACCTAGAGATTCAGCATTTTGTAACAAGCTCCCAGGTGAGGTTGATGCTACTGATCCAAGGACCATACTTTGAGTTGAAAAGCTTTATAATACAAGGCCAATTAAATTTATTTGGTTAAGTATTTTATGTGTATCAAAGACCTTATAAACTAGCACAGTATTTCTTTTCCCTTCTAAAATATTTGTCTTGCTTATAAAAGTAACAGAATAGTTAAAAAAAAAAAAAAGCAACCAAAGAAAATAAAACAAAAACATTCTTAATTCTGTCTTGAGCACAGATTCTTTTAAGTTTTATTTATTTATTTTTTAAAAAGAATTTTTGGACCGTAGCCCACCAGGCTCCTCTGTCTATGGGGTTCTCCAGGCCAGAATACTAGAGTGGGTTGCCATTTCTTTTTCCAGGGGATCTTCCGACCCAAGGATCAAATCTGCTTCTCTTATGTCTCCAGCATTGGCCTAAGTTTTATTTTTTATGTGCATGTAGGAGTTTGCTGGATTTTCCCTGTCAACTAACTGAGCATATTGTTTCATAACTGACTATATCATATTGGGAGATAGAAATCTCACATTGAATAGGGAAGTTTTAACATCAGGAATTATTAACTGTATCAGAGAATTAGCTCAGTTGGTAAAGAATCTGCCTGCAAGCCAGGAATCCTGGGTTTGATCCCTGGGTTGGGAAGATCCCCTGGAGAAGGGAAAGGCTATGCACTCCTGTATTCTGGCCTGGAGAATTCCAAAGGGGTCGCAAAGAGTAGGACACAACTGAGTGACTTTCACTTCACTTCACTTCAGAGAATTAGAGTAATGAGAGAATGAATAGTAAGAACGTAAGACAGCGCTAGTGGTAAAGAACCCATCTGCCAATGCAGAGTGTGGGCTTGATCCCTGGATCAAGAAGACCTCCTGGGGCAGGGCATGGCAACCCACTCCAGTATTCTTGCCTGGAGAATCCCATGGACAGGGTAGCCAAGTGGACTACAGTCCATGGGGTCGCAAAGAGTCCGACACGACTGAAGCAATTTAGCACAGCATGCACAAAGAGGGCTCTAGAGAATTCAGCAATACCCAGCCCAAGGAGCAGCACTATCCCAAAGGCCGAGATAGAGTGCCTTCTAGGAAGCGGCACCTCCAGTCCCAAGATCCAAACCCCACTGAAGAGGGCTGTGGATCATTGGATGGCAAAGAACTTCATGAAATGCTGGGTTGGCAGAACTTACTAGAAGTATGGCTTCTGGGGGGCACTGGGGAGACCTGTCCACAGGGAATCGCTGTACTTCAGAACTCACTGCAAACAGTGCCAGAGAAGCTTCACAGGGAGGTGCTGCGCTGGCAGCAATCCACCAGGAAGCTGCCCGAGGCACGTGGGTGGGAGCTTCCGGGCACCGAGGGCTGCTGCACGCTGTTGGGAGAAGCTACCTGCACTGCGAGAGCTGGCCAAGCTGAGCACACTGGAACACGAAGAGAACCCCCCTCTTCTCCAGTGTCCCCCCAGTGCCCTGTACTGACAAAGCTTAACACTGGCCTGCTGGCAAAGGGAGAAACTTACAGGTCCCAACTCCCTTATGACAGGGCAGACAATGAAGGTAGATTCGGAGCTGCAAGGCAATAAATGGATAACTGGAACAGCTATTTTAAAAATCTTTTTTTTTTTCNATCTAGTCAAGGCTATGGTTTTTCCTGTGGTCATGTATGGATGTGAGAGTTGGACTGTGAAGAAGGCTGAGCACCGAAGAATTGATGCTTTTGAACTGTGGTGTTGGAGAAGACTCTTGAGAGTCCCTTGGACTGCAAGGAGATCCAACCAGTCCATTCTGAAGGAGATCAACCCTGGGATTTCTTTGGAAGGAATGATGCTGAAGCGGAAACTCCAGTACCTTGGCCACCTCATACGAAGAGCTGACTCATTGGAAAAGACTCTGATGCTGGGAGGGGTTGGGGGCAGGAGGAGAAGGGGACGACCGAGGATGAGATGGCTGGATGGCATCACGGACTCGATGGACGTGAGTCTGAGTGAACTCCGGGAGTTGGTGATGGACAGGGAGGCCTGGCGTGCTGCAATTCATGGGGTTGTGAAGAGTCGGACACGACTGAGTGAACTCAACTGAACTGAACTGATGGAGGGAGGCAGACCTCTGTGCTCCCCTGGTGACCAGTCACTGAATGTGGGCAGCCCTAGGGGAGGGCAGTAACTGGAGTGAAGCCTTTCTCTTTTGTCAAGGACAATTCTTGCAGAGGAACTGAGCTACGAGCTTCAGCCAACATTCCTGGCAGCTGGAAAAATAAAATTGGAGTCTGATCTTACAACAAATACAAAATTTAACTCACTATGGATTAAGGCCTAAATATAAGAGCTAAAACTATAAAACGCTTAGAAGAAAACATAGGTAAAATCTTCATAACATTTGGATTTAGCCATGATTTCTTGGATATGACACCAAAAGCACAGGCAACATGTGAAAATATAGATAAACTGGACTATGTCAAAATTAAAAATCTTTGTGTATCAAAAGTTATTATCAACAAGAGTGATAAAGTAGTCCATTGGGACAAAATCCTTGCAAATTATACATCTGAGAAGGGGTTAACATCCTGAATGTATAAAGAATTCCAACAGCTCAACAATAATGAAGCAAATAACCTAATTAAGAAATGGGCAAAAGAAATGAACAGACATTTTTCCAAAGAAGATATACCAATGGCCAATAAGCCCATGAAAAGATGCTCAGCATCACTAATCATTAGGGAAGTGCAAATCAAAACCACAAGAGACAGCAATTCTTATCCAGTAGGGTGGCTGTTTTTTAAAACAAAACAGAAACAGAAAATAGCAAGTGCTGGCAAGAATGTAGAAAAATTGAAATGCTTTGCATTGTGCAAATGAAGGTAAAATGGTGCAGTCATTGTGGAAAACAATATGACAACTTCTTGGAAAACTAAACACAAAATTACTGTATTACCATAAAATCCAGCAATTCCCCTCTACATTTCTACCCAAAGAGTTGGAAGGAGAGACTTGAATAGATATTTGCACACCTGATACAATGGCTATAAACACCCATTTGTAACAGCACTGTTATTTACTACTATAATTATTATTTTGTAACTACATAATTTATAATAGCTAAAAAATGGAAATAACGCAAGAGTCTATTGATGGATGAATGAATAAACAAATCATGGTATATACATACAATGGAATATTGTTCATCCATAAAAGAAATTCTGGCATATGCTACAACATGAATTACCCTTAAAGACATGCCAAGTCAAGATAAGCCAGTCACAGAAGGACAAATATTGTCTTTAGTCTATTTATAATAATTATATAAATTCAAGTCATATATGTTATTCCACTTAAAAGGGGAACATGGATCTCACTGTATGTGTCTTGTATACTATTCCTGGCTATTTTTTGATATGGAATAACTATTCAACTCATCTTGTTACAAGTACTAGATTATTGCCTTATAAGATAAACTAAATTTCTATAGTTAATAAACTCAAAGTACCTTCCAGTTCTCTGCTAACACTAGTGGGAAGAGTTTCCAATACAAAATATAATCTGCTGAGTTCCATGCTTTCAATTTCCAGAAGATCTATTGTGGACTTTCTCATTTCTTCCTGAAAATGTAAATTACATATTTAAAAAGTTAAGACATTAAAATAATGAGATTGATTTCCTAAACAATGCCCACAAATGTTTTCAGACATCAAAATTTGCTTTTCAGTAAACATCTTTTGCTGTCATTTTTATTTGGAATAGAAAGTGGGAAATAATTGTTCTCCAATCAGATTTTAAGGTATCTTTCTTCATTTATCTTTTAATTTTTCTACTCAGAAATTATTTTTTTTTTGCTATGTGTGTGTTCTTTTTTAGGAAAGACTCCTAAAAGAGAGTGACATTGAGAAAAACCTCCTTAATAAACTGGAACATGACTATAAAAGCATGCTTAGGTATAAAAAGAATGATAGTTTTCTTATATCGACCTAAAAATCCAAACAGATAGTCAGGTGGGGATATATATGTGGGACTATTTTTAAAAAAGAGAAAACATTGAAAAAACTGATAATCTGATAGTGGAAAAAACAGACAAACTGTTTCAAATAAATGGTGGTAGTGGATATAGTTCTCTAAGATCTGAAAAATTGTCATTATATTTTATGAATAATAAAAAGCAGGTTGCCTAACTGTATATTTAGTATGATCATTTTTCTGGTAAAAAATAAAATTCAATACAGGCATCATCTATATCCTGAAAGTAGGAAAGACATCCATCAAAGAGTTAATTATGATTATTTTAGGGTGGGATCATGATGTTTTATTATACTTTCTTCCTTTGGCTTGTCTATTTTTCCCTAACTTTTCCAGAGTAAACACACAATGCTTTTATAATAGTGAAAATGTTACCATAAAAAATGAGAGGATTTATCTCTATTTAAGGGATTTCACAGCTCATATGGTATATGGAGACATGCTAAATACTTTAATAAGCCAAAATAAATGCTTTGAACCTTTGAAATCCTGGAGAAAGACATAACTTTTTAATAAAAGAACAGAATGAGGAAAAGGTTTCCACAGGATCACAATGCAGTACCACATACACAAACTCTCAGTGTTTACATATATGTACTTAATTTACTGGGATTATAAAATCTAATTCTGTAGTATACATGTACAACTACATATAGTTCCATAAAAATACAAAGTAACGAGATTAACTTTTTTCAGCCATCTGTAGACTCAACTCATTTATTTTACAGCCATATTTCTACATTTTTAGATATTTGATATGTAGGAGATTCTTACTCAATATTTTTAAATCAAATGGGATGTCGCCTTTCTGAAATATCATTCAGGGCCAGAGCCAATAAAAAGACATGGTTGTGATACTTCAAAAGGAAAGTCTTTAAATATTACTTTGATGGGGCCCAGTTAGCATAACTGAAAGAGAACCTGTTTGTTTTCATTGAAAAGCACTGTCTATGTTAATGGAGTAAGTCCCGAATAATCTTTCACCAGTTTTGTGAGGAACTGTTTATAGGGACTTGGGAAAATTGGCACTATGCATGCAGTTTATCCCAGAAGTTGTTTGCTGGTTTTAAGCAATGTTCCCATATTGATGGCACGTGACTCACTCTTAACTGAGCTCTGTTATCACCAGGGTCTCTTCTCTTGAGCAGTCTTGCTCTCCTGCATAAACAGGTCCTTAACTCAGTGCTCTGCCTGGGAAACCTGGCAGCAATCCACGGCTGATCCACACTGGTGCAAATGTTAGTAAACTGAGAGAAATTTTCATTCAGGGCAAATATTTTCCTTATTCATCTACTGAAGTACGTTGAACAGAGCTGGTGCTAAATTAAAGTTTGATGAAGAAATAAGTGGAAGACTGAAAAAGTAGCTCTTATAGGTAATACAATACCAATTTCTTAACAGCGATAGCAACGTCCTTAAGAAAGTTCTTAGCTTCTTCATTGCATTTAAAATAGTCACTTTGCAGTGATTGTTCTAAAAGAAAATCAGAAAATTAAGATCTCTTACTTATCTATCCAAATCCTATTTAACCCTTAAAGGTCTAGCTTAAATGCTTAATCAGTTGAAAATTACATCTTCTAACTCTTAATTTTTATAGTAAATAATATGAATCTCGTTTGTACTTATTATTTCTTATTTTACAGTGTACAAATTTAGGGATATACTTCATGTTTCTTGAGGCCAACTTCCTCTTAAGTTTCCACCTTTGTATAAATCACAGTAGAAAGAAGGAATCTCTATAGTATAGGACAAAAAATTTAATAATTCAATAAATATTTTATGAAAGGGATAAATATAACATGCCCATAATGTGGGCTTAAGAAAGTCTTCATATATATATATTTGTATGTATATATATGCTGCTGCTACTACTGAGTCGTTTCAGTCACTCTTTGTGACTCTATGGACTGTAGCCTGCCAGGCTCCTTCATCCATGGGGATTCTCCAGGCAAGAATACTGGAGTGGGTTGCATGCTCTCCTCATGTGTGTATATATATATACACACACACACATACATATATATCCTAAATGTAATATTTTAGAAAAAAAACATTTAATTCTTTAAAAATCCATCATGTCATTTTCACTTCTGTACCAGTATTTTGATCATGGGGTGAGAGTAAATATTTGTGAAACTGGTAGGTGTGAGTTAGATAAGAGTTTTTAACCCCTTTCATTCATTGCCATATAAAAGATATCACCTTTCTCTCACATACTGTAAGATGAAAACACGCGAGAAGAGAGGTTTGGAAAATGTTTGCAAAAGTAAGGAAGACAAGATACATGCAGACAGAGAAGAAGGAAAAGAAAAAAGGAAGAGGAGAGACAACAGAGGAAACTCCACTCACCTTGGTTCTGTTGCATTACACAAATTCTGTCTAAACAGATTCCAGGGCTGCATCCTCATGTGCAGCATGAGTTTGATAAGCTTAATTTTTCACATGTTTGTATAAACTAAATTGATTGTTATAACTCCACGATGCTTCCCATTTCACAAGTGAGAGATCTAAGACTTGAAGTTATGTGATGTGCTTTAGGTGAGAGAGCCTATCACTGATTGAGTCTGGCTTCAGACACAAGGGGTGTGACTCCAGAGTCCATGCCCTGAGTGGCCATCCTCACCTCCCAGAGGAAATGCTATTTTCTGCCCTCTGTTCCAAGGAACTTGGATTCTCTTAATGGACTAAGTTCTCAAACTGAGTGAAAATCAGTTCCTGAGGTTCCAAGCAAGTGTGTGTTAGGGAGGGACAGGCATGCTTGGCTTGCTGTTGCTATTGTTCAGTTGCTAAGTCATGTCTGAATCTTTGTGATCCCATGGACTGCAGCACACCAGACTTCCTGTCCTTCATTATCTCCTTTCAATTCTTCTATGGAATGAATGCGTACAAGCATGTTCCCACTTGCAAATGGACAGGATAGCTTCGTATTTTATAACTCACACTTAGGGCAAGAAAGCATAATGAAGCTTTCTCCTATGACAAAGTTTCTGACAGTCCAGAAATTTTTAGCAGAAAGCCTAATGCACAATTCCTTGCCTAAGGCAACAGGGACTTCTTGAACACTCGCTTTCTGATTTACCTGTTAAATTCTCCAGTTTGTCATGACTAAGTGTTGGAGAAAGTTAACTTGCCAAGAAAAAGCAAGAAAGAGACAAATTGAAATTAAATACATAGCCATGGCAATAGCCTGGGAGTTTAGGATTTGTCTGGGATTTGTCACCAGCTGCTAGTGCGAGCTGAGCCTTGGGTCCCACTCTGTCGCCCATCTCTCCCACAACGAGCTGGAGAAGGTTCCCTCTAGGGTTTCCACTTCATGCTCTCTAAGCACCACTTCCGAGATGTCCCTCCGAGAGCCCACAGGCCGCTCACCCACAACAAGGAGCTGCTCAAGAGCGTCGGTTGCGACCGAGGAGCCCAGCGTGGAGGGGAAGGTGCATAATTCCAGGGAGGGGCCAGTGGAGACGGCGGCCACCGGCAGCGCCTTCTGGCTGTTTAACCCCAGCTCCGGGGACCAGGAGCTCAGAGCCATCTTCCTGCTCTTGCGCATTTCCGACCAGGCCAGAGGCAAGGACTGCCGGTTGCCACGGGCAACGAAGACGCTGAGGCAGTGCGCCAGCTCGTGGCTCTCACCTAGGGTGGGTGCCTAGCCAACTTCTCTAACTTTATCCACAGTAATTAAGGGATCTTGTAGCTATGAGACCCTCTTTAGCCGTCATTTCCTCTTTTCATTTCCATTTCTCTAGTTCAGGTCTTGTAGCTGAACACGTGTGCCCTTCTCACGGACCGGGGGGAATCTGATCATGTTTGAGCGCATTTCAGTGCTGGGTACTAAAGGGAGGAGCTTTATGTACAGCTCCCTTACTGTTCACAACAGCTATGTAAGGAAGGTTCTTTTATAATCTCCACTTAAACAGACAAAGAAACTGAGGCAGGGATGACTAAGTGAATTGCCCAGGGTCACAAGAGAATTGTTGAGTTTAAAGTGGAGCCTGTGTAAATCTTTCCATTATGCTACAAAACCCATCACTGTATTCTTCAAGACCTTTCCCTGGAGACCCTTCTACCCTGAGCACATTTTACCTTGAATCAGTGAATTTCTTCTGCTTTCTCATGAAACTGTGAGCTCTTTCAAGCCAGGGATATTATTAATTTTTCTCTGTCTCTAAAATCCAGCCCTGCATCAGGTTTAGATAGAGAGTAACTGTTGGTTCCTCTTTCCTCTGGCTGGTTAGAGAGTAGCAAAGATGATTTAACCCCCTCCTTCTTCATTTTTCTTTACAGATTGAAATTGAAATCATAGTGAAAACAACATGACAACAACTGTCTTGTTGAATGGAACTATCTTGCAGGCCTTGTCCTACTTTACCTATAGTATCTTATTTAACCCTCATAACCATCCTTTGGGGTGGGTGTTTTACCCACTTTGCATATGAAGTCACAGAATATATGTATGTCCTGGATTATTGTGCTATTCTGCCTGGAGAGGGCACAGCACATCAACAGCAGAGCTAGCTCCAGAATCCAGGCCTCCTTCCTCCATGGAGAGCCACATCCTGGCCTCCCTCCTGGGTCCCTTCTGCAAGATTCGACAGTCAGATCTATCCCTGCCCTTCTGTGTTTTTCTGTGTGTCAGGGGGATATCTAGAAACCACATTCCTCAAACACTTGGCTGCTTGCAGACACTGCTGGGAGATTAGCTGGCAGAGAAGCCATTCTATTCATCCCCTGGAGTGGCAGTTTCAGGCCACTACAGTCGACTGTGTCCCCGCAGCCTTGGTGTCTCCCGAGGTGGCAAGAGTGGGAATCAGTGCCTCTAGCAGTCTCCAGCTGCTTATCAGTCAGTGCAGGCATGTGGGCATGGACGATTTGTGGCAGGTTTCTGGTCTCTGGGATCTCCTTTATGTTCCTTCCCTTTGGTTTCCATAGCCCTTGTAGCAAATTTCCTGTGGTAAATTCCTCTGCTTGAACTATCCTGACCGGACCACCCTAAGCCAACCTTTTTGCTGTCACCAGAATATTCTTCCTACTCATCACTTCATTTGGATCACATTGTTCTCCACTGTCTATGAGTGAGGCCAATCCCTGAGGATTGCATTGCATACCTTTGTAATTACAAAAGACAGTAAAGTGTTTTATTATTATTTAAAAAAAAATACACAAACTTAAAACAGTTGAGAGCATAAAGAAGCATTCTTATCCTTCAGTAGCCATAGGTGGTGTTCACCGGGCCAGAAGTCAGGCCTTACTTCTCTCCTGTTTTTCTCTGGTGACATAAACAGATACTTCTCTCTTCCAGTCAATATTTTTCAGGCAGACTCAGGAGCAGAACAGCACATTAGAATACCCCAGGCCCATGCTGACATTTATTTTTTTAGTTATGATAAACAGGTTTGCTTCTGCTTCCCCTGTTGCTGACAGGGTCAGGAAGAGAATCCAACTGCTGCATGAGTTTGACCCCTAACTTACACAGGAGTGTTGATGATCCTGTCTTCAGGTATATTTGCAATTCCTACAGTATTTGAGGTTTATATGGTATTTGATGATGACACGCTCTTATTCCTGCCTCTGCATAAATCTGGTACCTCTAGGAAAAACGTCAACTTCTTGGCTGTGTTTCTAGACCCAGGGTTAAACCAGGTCAAGGTCCCAGTCTTGGTTAAACATCTCATGTACAGGAAGTGGTTGCATGTTTCAATGCTTTGCTCTGCTCAGAATTTAAGGCTCTCTAATGGTTCAATACTGGACTATGCTCAAATCCTCTTGAGGAGTAAAAATTCAAGAAAATAGAGTCTGTCTTCCTCACTCTGACCCTAATGATAACAAATACAGGGACTAATGTGGGTACACACAGTCCATGGGGTTCTTGTGGCAAGAATACTGGAATGGTTTGCAGTCCCTCCTCCAGTGGGCCATGTTTTGTCAGAACTCTTCACCATGACCTGTCCATTTTGGGTGGCCCTGCACAGCATGGCTCATAGCTTCACTGAATTATGCAAGCCCTTTGCCACGATAAGGCTATGATCCATGAAAGGGTATGTGCCCATAGTAGGTCCATAATGAAGACAGGAAGCCAACTTAGCAGCTCCTTGAGAAAGGTGGGGGTAGTAGGAAAGAATAACCAAGGCCGGAAAGTCCCCACAGCCAGCACGCTATCACAAGTTACCACATTGTTTGCTCACTATCACAAGATAAGAAAGTAGAGGCAGAAGAACAGGATCTTGCAGAACCACAAATGTCACAACCCCCAGCCTCTTGCGCGATTCAAATTGTCCAATAACGCTTTGCCAAGTACCCTAAGCCTGTTCCGCCCTAGCCTAAAGATATAAAATAGTTGCTTCGTGGGGATTCGGGGCCTTCATCTGTCCATCTGTTGTGTGGAGGCCCGGATCCGGATCCGTAAATAAAGCAATTGCTACTTGGGTGGTCTCGCTGGTGGTTCCTTTGCGGCGGTCGGTCCCTAACATTTGGGGGCTCATCCGGGATCCCACCGCTGCGGAGCCCTAGCGACCCATCCATCTGGGAACCTGCGCGGCGCCAGTAAGTCAGGCTAATTTCTGGTTTCTGGATATCTGGTGCGCATATGTCTGCAGACTCTGGGTTGTGCGTGGACGGCGGGACGCCGCCTTAAGTCCCGCTCAGTAGCCGATCGGAGTGACGACTCTGAGAGGTTCTGGTCAGGTTTCTTCTGGTTTATGTCTGATTCCTGTTTCTGATTTGTATTTGGTTTGTATCTGTTTGTAAATCTTGTCTGTAAGTCTTGTCCGAAATCTACCTCTCCCTCCCGGCCAGGATGGGACAAGGTAGTTCGAGCAGCCCTTTGAGCCCGCTCGAGTGTTTGGTTGACAATCTCGCCGATTTCAGGCGAAAGACGGAGGGCTACGGTGCCTCCATAAATGTCTTTGATTCGGAAAAGAATTTTTGTGCCTAGTCATTCCATATCAGATTGACCTATGACTTTGATTCTTCTGAGATATCTTCTAAGACTTTGAACAGGTCACTGTACATTAGGACCCTGATTTATGAAGCCATCCCACAGAGTATTAACTCGGATTTAACCAATTCCAACTGCTTCCTGCTCACAGGAGAGGCCTGTATATACTCTGTGTTCTAGTGGCTTAAACATTCAGTTTCTATTTTCAGTGCATGCTTAGAGGGGTAAATGGTAGTTTTTCCAGGGCACTGCATCCTCCGGGTCTCAGTCTCAAGTGGCATCTGCTTTGATTTGCTTGCCCAACTTTAGCTTTTCCTACATACACACACACAGAGAAACTTCCAGAATAACCTGCTGCTCCTGGAAAGTCTCTCTTGAACCACAAACTATCGGTCTTTCTCAGAACTATTTCGTGATATCTATTTACTGGTAGGTATCAAATAAAAGTCTTTCAAATTAAACTACATTTTAAAATGGTTTTCTGTTCCCTAAAGTTTTGGATCAGCCAAAAATTTCATTTAGGTTTTTCTGTAAGATGTGACAGAAAAATCAGGATGAAAATTTTGGCTGACCTGGTAATCAGGATCACAGGCCATATTTGATCAGCTGCTGGTAGAATGTTCCACTCCCCCTGTTCTTCCTCTTGTCTTTCTTTTACCCTCTTCACTCTATGGGACCCTGGTGGCTCAGATGGTAAAGAATCTGCCTGCAATGAAGGAGATCTGGGTTCGATCCTCAGGTAGGGAAGATCCCGTGGAGGAGGACATGGCTACCCACTCCAGTATTCTTGCCTGGAGAGTACAATGGACAGAGGAGCCTGGCAGGCTACAGTCCATGAAGTCAAAAAGAGTTGGACATGAATGACCGAGTAATACTCCTACCCTATGTATCTTCTTACCTATCTCTGAAGCATTTTGATGTTCAGAAGAGAAGAAATGGTAGTTATTCCAGATAATCAACTTAGTTCTTTGTTAAATCATTATATGATTTTTCTTGGGAGGATATGAATATTCTTTAAAATTTGGCTTTGGATTATATGGTAGAATTCCTATATCAGTTTGAGGCCATATATTGTTGCCTGAAGTTCTCTCAAAGATATAAGTACATATTAAATACAAGTTTAAAGTAACATTGATAATGAATGATGTGTGATTAGCACTTTATAATTTACAAAGTGCTTTTATAAATTTTACATCATTTAACACTACAATTTTCAGTGGAAGGAAACAAAACTTTTCTTAAACATTGATCACAAGCTAGGCATTATACTAGACTCTCCCTTAATCTTCACAACAGTCTGTCAAGGCATGTATTATCTCTGTTTTAGAGATGATGAAATTGAGGCTCAAAAAGTTTAAATAACTTATCTATCATTGCGCATCTTTAGAAGTCAAGTTGAATGTATTAAAGTCCAAAACCAAGTGTTTGCCCTACTGGTGTTTCTGACATCCCAGCCTACTAAGGTAGTCCCCAGTCTCACTCCAAAGAACACAGTCAAAGCCAAATGGGGCCTTACCATATGCCGGATATTTTATTCCATAAACAATTTTTATCTAGAAGAAAGAGTGAAAGTGAAGTCGCTCAGTCGTGTCCGACTCTTTGTGACCCCATGGGATGTAGCCTACCAGGCTCCTCCCTCCATGGGATTCTCCAGGCAAGAGTACTGGAGTGGGTTGCCATTTCCTTCTCCAGGGGATCTTCCTGACCCAGGGATTGAACCCGGGTCTCCTGCATTCCAGGCAGATGCTTTAACCTCTGAGCCACCAGTAGAGAGGCTTATGCACCTTTATCCACATCATCGTTCTATCTCTACATTCTCTCCTTCGAAGATTCTTCCCTCAACTTCTCACTTACAGGAAAGTAAGTTAATTCCTTCCTGGCTTTCTTTCCTAAGTCCAGGAATGGGCTCTCTTGCTTCTAGACATGTGAAGTTTTCACTCCACTTCAGAATGTTTCTCAAGCCCAGAGGTAACTCAATTGTACCAAGTTCTTACGTGCATCACTATTTAGATTATATGTCCAGCAATGATCAAATCTGTACTTTGGTAAGACCAGACTTACCCCAGAGAGAATTTAGTCCTTCTGGATGACTGAAATGTGACTCATACCTTTTGCTACTTGCTGGGATAGAACTGAAATAGAAATATGAAATGTCCTCAGGACACTCTGCTAATGACCTGGTATAACATGAATTTTCTGTTTTCTTTACTAGACCAAAGTTCCACTTTGTAATTTAGACAAAGGAAGAAGGCTAGGTGAGTGAAGTATTCCAGAAGAGAGGATAAATGGTACCTGAATGGCCTGAATTTTGAAATCTCTCAAAAAGAACATTTGTGTCTTAATTCCCTCTAGGACAAGTTTTAAAAACAATACATAATGGATTTTGTACCAAATGATGGTTTACACAAATATGGTTTACAAACACACATACACAAATACATGCATATGTGTGTGATTGTGGATAGGTACTTCATTTCAAATAAAATTTGCCTTTATTATAATAAGAAAAATAGTCCCATATATGTGAAACATAATAAGAGTGAAATAAAATTAATTAGTGTTTTGAGGTATGGGTAATACCTCTGATAAATACACTTGATAAATACAAATGCAAACCCGAGTTCCTAGCAGACTTTAGAATACGTGCTCTGTGAAATTCCATAAAAGACCAACTTACAGATGTAAGACCTCCAATATTAGAATTTCTATATAAATATTTCCTATGAGTTGACAGCTTGGTAATAGTTTCTAGGGCATCACGCACTCCAGTCTGCAGTCTTGCATTTAACTAAACTCCTCACACGAATCATACAACAGGTTCCCAATACCATGTTTTTAAATGTGTCTCCTAAGATACAGTGGAAAATGTGACTTTTATTTACAGCTTAATAAATAACTCAGTGATGTGAAGTGTTTTAAGTACAGCAATGTGCTACTTTAAACAAAGTAGTGAAAATATATAACTGACTGTGTCTCGTTGTTTTCACTTCTTTTAAGGCTTAGGTTTCCTTTGCCTGCCTGTCTGATTTAACTTAAAAAAAAAAAAAAAAA
>SJYV01018739.1:1453861-1494412 GCA_006410875.1 Neotragus pygmaeus | reverse complement strand
AAATTCCTGGGGGCTATCGGGTATTGCAGGCTCTAGATTCCAGGATTCGCGGAGATAGCAAGGCCCCCTACGCAGCAACTGGTGGTAAAGGACCAGCACTGGAATGGACAGAGGCGGCGAAAGAAGCCTTCCAGGACCTGAAGACCGCGCTGGTGAGTGCCCCAGCCCTGAGCCTACCCGACCTGGACAAACCTTGCCGGCTGTCCGCAGCCGAGACAAACGGGGTAGCTAAGGGAGTGCTAACATAAGACTTGGGCCCTTGGAAGAAACCCGTTGCCTATCTGTCCAAAGAAGCTAGTCCCTGTGGCATTAGGTTGGCCAGGCTGTCTCCGCACCATCGCCGCAGCGGCCCTGTGGGTGAAAGAAGCCACTAAATTGACTTTTGGACAGACTCTGGAAGTGGCCTCCCACCATAATCTTGAGGGCCTTCTTAGAACACCCCCAGAAAAATGGCTGTCTGATGCTAGGATCACTCACTAGGTGCAACTCCTTGACCCCCCACCCTGAGTCACCTTTTCCCAAATTACGGCCCTGAACCCAGCAACTTTGTTACCGACTCCTGATCCCCACAACTGCTTCGAGCTCCTGGGTACACTGTCTAATGGGTGGCAAGACTTGACCGACGTGCCACTGCTGCACGCGGAAGCCACCCTCTACACTGACGGGAGCAGCTTTGTCCAGAATGGAACCAGGTATGCTGGGGCTGCAGTAGTGACTGAGGACTCTGTTGTCTGGTCCTCCCCGTTGCCACCGGGGACTTCTGCACAGAGGGCGAAATTGATTGCCCTGACTGAGGCCCTAAGATGGGGAAAAGGAAAAAGCCTGAACATCTACACTGACAGCAGGTACGCCTTTGCTACCGTACACGTGCATGGGGCCCTGTATAGGGAAAGGGGGCTCCTGACGGCTGGGGGAAAGACAATAAAAAACGCCACCGAGATTGTAAATCTCCTGTCTGCCATCTGAGATCCGAGAGAGGTGGCTACTATGCACTGCAAGGGAAACAGCCCTGAGGCACGAGGCAACCGGTTTGCTGATGAGACCGCACGATGGGTGGCCCTAAGACTAGTAGGGCCAGCAACCGCCACCCTGTTCCTCACGGCCCCTGGGCTCCCGGAAGAATCTCCTCCGGTGTACAATGAGAAAGAAGTGGGACTAAGTCAAAGGCTAGGAGGACGGCCAACAAGGGAAGGATGGATAATCCTCCCTGATAACCGAGTGCTGGTTCCAGAGGTCATAGGTCGAGCTCTCCTCTCCGAGGCGCACCAAGCCACGCTCTTGAGTGGAAACAAGCTGGCTGAGCTCCTGTGGAGTAAGTATATGGTCTGTGGAGTCTACAGGCTGGCCCGTGAGGTAGCCACCCGATGCCTCATTTGTGCTAAGGTAAATGCCAACCCAATAAAGGTCAATGAGAAGGGGATATGCCACTGAGGAGATGATCCAGGGGAGGACTGGGAACTAGATTTCACCAAGATGCCACCGGCCAGAGGAGGGTACCGGTATCTGCTCGTCCTCGTAAATACGTTCTCAGGATGGGCAGAAGCCTTTCCAACGAGGAGGGAGACTTCCCTTGCAGTAGTGAAACAATTGGTTAGTGAAATTATCCCCCGGTTTGGGTTGCCTAGAAGTCTGGGGTCGGATAATGGCCCGGGGTTCATCGCCCAATTGTCTCACCAATTGGCTGATGCATTAAAGATCAAATGGAAATTACATTGTGCCTACAGGCCCCAAAGCTCTGGTCAGGTAGAGAGGATGAATAGGAGCCTAAAAGAAATATTGACTAAATATAAGATGGAGACTGGCGGAGACTGGGTTACACTTCTACCTTTTGCACTCCTCCGGGTGCGATGCACCCCAGCCCTCCGGGGACTGACTCCCTTTGAGATTGTTTATGGCTGTCCGGCCCCGCTCATTCCCCGGCTGGGAGAGGAAACTCTTGCAGAAATAACCAATGAGAATATTCTTAAGTCACTACAGGGTCTCCAGCTAGCCCAGACTCGAGCCCAAACAGCAGTTCGAGAAACCCAACCTGAGACTACCAGCGTCACCGCCCGCCAGCCTCTCTGCGAACCTGGTGAACTGGTCCTGATCAAGAAGCTGAACTTGGAGACGCTGACACCCCGCTGGGAGGGACCCTACACGGTGATCCTGAGCACGCCGACTGCAGTTAAAGTGGCTGGGAAAAGCACCTGGTTACATCATTCGCGTGTGAAGAAGCACCCCACGGGAGAAGAAGAAGAACCGGGGCCAAGATGGAGAGTGGAACGAACTGGCGACTCTCTAAAATTAAGACTGGTAGCGTTCTCCCCACCTTGATCTACTTACGCTCCTTGTGCCGGATTAGCCGGTCCAACCCCTATGCCTTAGCCCCTGCTCAATGGGAACTGACTAGCACTCTCCATGGGAGAGTGGTTGCTAATTCTACTTCTGTAAGCTCTCCCACCCTCCGATTCAATCTGTGTGGCCTCATGGGGTCTAACTGGAACAATGAGAAGCCCCCTGCAGGTTACATGAGAGGAGGGAGGGCCGGAGTTAAGTCTTTTAGATGTAGATCTAAGTTTCTCGAAAAGAGGCCTTAAGAGACACCAAATTCTTTGTGTGTCCCTAAGAAGGGCCATCAAAATGTGGGGGAATCGAGGAGTTCCATTGTAGCGCTTGGGGTTGTAAAACTATCACTAGCTGGAAAGAGGTGGATCCCCTAATTATGCTCAAACGGGGTTCGAGAGTCCCGTCTTGCTATGTCGGAAGTTGCAACCCCATGGAGATAAAGCTCAAAACCTGGAATGAGGGATACTGGAAGACAGGAAAGACCTGGGGCCTCAGGTTTTACGTGACTGGGTATGATCAGGGAACACTGTTCACAATTCAAAAGAAACAGATAGATGGTCCTCTGAGGCCCATCGGACCACAAATACCCCTCCCCACCAAGGCAGTCCTCCTCAATACTGTAGCCCCTGCTAGCTCTGTCATTTATCCCATTCCCTCCGCCGCACCTCAGGCGCACTCTCTCCTCCGGATTGTGAACCTTACCTTCTCATACTTGAACCGCACTAACCCCAACCTCACGCAAGACTGCTGGCTCTGCTTGAACCCCGAACCCCCATACTATATAGGGATTGCTGT
The DNA here is from genome assembly GCA_006410875.1 of Neotragus pygmaeus. Classification (NCBI taxonomy): domain Eukaryota; kingdom Metazoa; phylum Chordata; class Mammalia; order Artiodactyla; family Bovidae; genus Neotragus; species Neotragus pygmaeus. The sequence goes on along the minus strand of SJYV01018739.1, from coordinate 1,491,289 downwards.
GATTCACCCTTTAGGGGAGGATGCCACTTCCATTAAAAATATTACCTTTGCAGAAGGCCAGTTAGATATTCCAGAGTGCAAGTGGAGATTAGAGCCTAAGCTTACTTTAGGAGATTTACAGGGTAAGGGAACCTGTGTGATGGGGCCATCATCATGTCTGGACCCCTGGGCAGTCTATGGTGACATTTGTAATGTTACTTACACTCTCCCCGAGGCCTATACAGCTTACTACCTGCTCGCGGCTCCTGAGGGAACGTGGTGGGCCTGCACCACTGAAATAACCCCATGTGTTCACACTGCAGTGGTCACGGAGGGCATATGTGTGCTAGCCCATATTCTGCCCCAAGTGTACTATCATTCTGGAGAGGGTGGGTGCGAGCATTTTGGCCTACCCAGACAGCGGAGAGCCCCAGTGCTAGTCCCGTTGCTTTTAGGTATTGGGATAGCTGGGTGAACAGCAGTGGGGACTTCAGCACTCATAAAAGGAGATGTGGATTTGCGGGGATTGAGTGCCCAGATCTATACGGACCTAAAGACTTTGGAATCCACTGTCACTCAGCTGGAAGTCTCCCTCTCCTCCCTAGTTGAAGTTGTCCTACAAAACCGACGAGGGTTAGACCTATTGTTTCTCAAACAGGGAGGGCTATGCCTAGCATTGGGAGAAAGCTGTTGCTTTTATGCTAACCATTCTGGGGTTATAAAAGATAGTCTGAGTCAGCTGAGAAAAAAACTAAGGGACAGAGAAGAGGCCAGGCAGAGACAAGGAAATTGGTACGAATCCATGTTTCAGTGGTCGCCTTGGTTAACTACACTTATCAGCGCTATTGCGGGACCACTGTTTCTGATATTTCTCGGCCTCACGCTCCTACCATGTATTCTCTCCACCTTAAGGCAGATGGTGACCAATCGGACCCAGGACCTCCGCCTGCTCTTCCTGCGCTCTCACTACCAAGAGAGAATACCTAATGAAGATGAGTCAGGAGATGAATCAAGGATTTGATTCCTCAGTAAGACTAGTAGGGAATGAAGACAGGAAGCCAACTTAGCAGCTCCTTGAGAAAGGTGGGGGTGGTAGGTGAAAGAATAACCAAGGCCAGAAGGTCCCCACAGCCAGCACTCTATCACAAGTTACCACATTGTTTGCTCACTATCACAAGATAAGAAAGTAGAGGCAGAAGAACAGGATCTTGCAGAACCACAAATGTCACAACCCCCAGCCTCTTGCGCGATTCAAATTGTCCAATAACGCCTGGCCAAGTACCCTAAGCCTGTTCCACCCTAGCCTAAAGATATAAAATAGTTGCTTCACGGGGATTCGGGGCCTTCATCTGTCCAACTGTTGTGTGGAGGCCTGGATCCGGATCCATAAATAAAGCAATTGCTACTTGGGTGGTCTCGCTGGTGGCGGTCCCTAACACATATAGTCAAAGTTATGGTTTTTCCAGTAGTCATGGACAGTTGTGAGAGTTGGGCCATAAAGAAGGCTCAGTGCCAAAGAATTGATGCTTTTGATCTGTGGTGTTGCAGAAGACTCTTGAGAGTCCCTTGGACAATAAGAAGATCAAATCAGTCAATCCTAAAGGAAATCAGTCCTGAATATTCATTGGAAGGACTGATGCTGAAGCTGAAACTCCAATACTTTGGCCACCTGATGCGAAGAACTAACTCAATGGAAAAAGCCTGATGCTGGGAAAGATTGAAGGCAGGAGAAGGGGATAACAGAGGATGAGAGGATTGGATGGCATCACCAACTCGGACATGAGTTTGAGCAAGCTCCAGGAGATGGTGAAGGTCAGGGAAGCCTGGCATGCTGCAGTCCATGGGGTTGCAAAGAGCCGGACACAACTTAGCTATTGAATAACAACAATATTGGCACATGGCCCTGTCTGCCCATCATGGTTGATCAGTAGGATTTATCTTAATGTCCTGCCACCTTTTTGCATGTTATGTTTCACCTTCAGGCTTATTGAGTTACGGTCACAGATGGCTACTGCAACCCCAGACATCATGCCCTTGTGGGAGGTGGGAAGGAGTGGAAAGGGTCCACCTGTGGAAGCCCCTCTTCTCTTCCATCAGGGAAGGAAATCTGGCCAGACTCCTACACACTTCCTTTTATGTCTCAGTGGCCAACACTAGATCACAAGGCTGCCCATTGAAGGGAAGTTAGGACAAGGGGTATCTGAATTTCCAGCTTCTGTGGAGGTGGCAGGAGAGAAGAGGCTTCAGAATAGCTGGACAGTTACCCAAGGAATGTCAGACAGACATACATTCTCCAAACTAACCCCAACATTAGGTCCAAACAGCTGGCTGGGTTGGCCTTTTGGGCCTTTCCGAGAGGTGGTAAAGGAATCAGTGAAGCTTTTAGCATTGAATAGAAAGTGGGGCTTGATCTTTGCTTTTTGGTACCAGTAGGATTTCCCCCATTTAAGCCTTCATATTTGCTTTGTATTGGCTTTATGCCTATACATAAAGCTTGCATGTTAGGCAAAGATTCCATAACCCTTGGGCTTTGCACAGCTTCTAAAGTACCTGTCTTATGATCAGGCTGGCAATTCTCAGCTACAGCACTTCTATCACACATTCATTTGTGGTGAAATGGCAGGAAGACCATGTCCCCTAGGTAATGCCAGATGGTTAGAGAAGCAAACAGATGGGATTAGTGTCCCTGATGAAGTTATGCCAAACAAGGATAGCAGAGCATCTCCAAGCAGACCATGTCACTGTTTGTAATAACACTTTATAAGGGCCCTCCTTTTCAACTTTGTCTCTTGAATACTGTTTTTATCCATCATCAGCAATTTCTTGGGGCTAAATAGATTTGAGTCAAATACACATTGCATCATTTGCTGGTGGTTTTAGATTGGTTTAGGTAGTTTACCTCTTAATCTCCATTCTTCATCTGTAAAATTGAATTTTACATCCTGGGATTATGAAGCTTAAGTAAATAACAATGTGCTTAGCACAGAGTACATGCTATTTCCCATCTTTTATTTCTACTAAATGTAAGATAAGAAACATTTCTTCTGAAATACAAATGTTAATGTCCTTTCACAACCCTGGCCTTCCTTAAACCTCTTGGTCATTCAACCCTTAGTGATAATTACTGCAATTAAATCAACAACTGCTGTCCCAGAGATGGGGAATTGGCTTTATATCCATGTTATTTCTGCTTGATATGAGTGACTGCCTGGAGTGCTCAGTTAGGGAGGATTCTGAGGTTCTGCAGAGAAAGATGCCTGTCAGGTTACCAGAGAAAGGTGTGGCCGCACATGTTGGCGTCAGACTCATTGGTTTACATGTTTGGGATGTGCATGCTGTGTTCTGGGCTTTGAGCTGGGCACTGAACTTATATAAAGAAACCCATAGGTGGCACCAGGGAAGGCCTCTTTGGGGAAGGGAGACACGAGTGGTGAGAAGGAGCCAGGCTTCTTTAATTAGTCTCTTAGTGGAAGGAAAAAGAGAGAGACAAGGCAAAAGAGGGAAGAGAAATAAAAGGAGGAAGGGGAGAGATAGGGGTAGGAATCCAGAGAAGTCAGCTGTCTACTCTCCTGAGATCTTCCTTTTTCTCTGTTTTCCCTAAAAGTTCAGTTTCTCTGATGACTCCAGCCAGCATGTAATGAGCGTTTATATCAAACACTCTAATTAGTGCTTTGACTAAATTGGTAAAGAATTCACCTGCAATGCAGGAGTTCAATTTCTGGGTCGGGAAGAGCCGCTGGAGAAGGGATAGGCTACCCACTCCAGGATTCTTGGGCTTCCCTTGTGGCTCAGCTGGTAAACAATCTGCCTGCAATGCAGGAGACCTGGGTTCGATCCCTGGGTTGGGAAGATACCCTGGAGAAGGGAAGGGCTACCCACTCCAGTATTTTGGCCTGGAGAATTCCATGGATGTACAGTCCATGGGGTCACCAAGAGTCAGACACGACTGAGCAACTCTCACTTTTTCACTTTCATGCACAAGATATGGCCCCTGTTTTTAAGAAAATGGCCTTGAAGGTAGAGAAAGAAGAGTAGGTTTTGAAGCACACCTGCAAAGCAGTATGTAGTTTGAGAAAATGAACATTTTGTAACTGTTTCTGTGCCTTATTTAATCTTTATCATAACTCTTTGGGCTGACTATAATGATTACCCTATTTTTCAGGAAATCACACTAAGATGAAAGCTTCAGTGACCTTGGGGATAACCTTGGGTTAGGCCCTTAAAGTTGGACAATAGCAAAGCCATCCTTCTGACTCCAGAACTAGGGCACTATTTGTTGTGCTAGAGTTGTGCTGTGGTTCTGTAACCAGGGCAGGGGGTTGGGGCTAGGGTAAGGGCTTCCCAGGTGACTCACTGGTAAAGAACATGCTTGCCAAGCAGGAGATTTGGGCACAGAGGGAAGGTGATGTATCGATCTCTGGGTTGGGAAGATCCTGTGGAGAAGGAAATGGCAACCCACTCCAGTATTCTTGGCCCAGGAATCCCATGGACAAAGGAGCCTGGCGGGCTACAGTCCATGGGGTCACAGAGAGAGTTTGACATGACTGAGTGACTTAGTAGCAGCAGCAGCAGAATATCATTATCAATTATGGCACTCGGTGTTTTTCAAGNGTATTCTTGGCCCAGGAATCCCATGGACAAAGGAGCCTGGCAGGCTACAGTCCATGGGGTCACAGAGAGAGTTTGACATGACTGAGTGACTTAGTAGCAGCAGCAGCAGAATATCATTATCAATTATGGCACTCGGTGTTTTTCAAGTGAACATCTGCAGAGTAGTCAGAAATTAAATTGGGCCAGAAACAATCAATGCCATATTTAGCAAGGATGTCTTATTTTTAAAATTACTATTATTAACTTAAGTCACTGATGTTTCAGGTGGTATCCTCTTTTAGAAAGGTAGCAGCAGAGGATTGTTCATGCTTACTTATATTTTTATATACTTTTCTCATGTTTTCATATAGTGTCCTTGCATTTCTACTTGAAAAACTCCCTTCAGCATATTGGGGAGCAACCAGAGAGAACTAATTTCAGCAGAATTCTTTTAAAGGTAACTGGCACACAGGATACAAAATAATTCATCTCTTTACTCACCAAAGAAAATGTGGCCTGCCAAATTAATTCTGTAATGTCGAATGTACTGAACTAAAGAAAAAAAGCATAGTGTGGAGCTTGAGATTGCTGCCAATATAAAGCACTAGATAAGAAGGCTGGAGTGTGAAGGCAAACTGACTCTTTGCCCAGATCTACAGAGCTTGTTTATTGCACCTTAACCACAACCACACTAGCTGATACCAAACTGCAGAGGGAGCTCCTGTATCCCCCACCTACTTCCCATACTAAGAAAAGAAAAAAAAAAAAAAATAGTGAGTGTTGCTTGGTTGTGTCTGATTCTTTGCAGCCCCGTGGTCTGTAGCCCGCCAGGCTCCTCTGTCCATGGAATTTTCCAGGCAGGAATACTGGNATAAGCAGGGTGACAATATACAGCCTTGACGTACTCCTTTTCCTATTTGGAACCAGTCTTTTGTTCCATGTCCTGTTCTAACTGTTGCTTCCTGACCTGCATACAGATTTCTCAAGAGACAGGTTAGGTGGTCTGGTATTCCCATCTCTTTCAGAATTTGCCACAGTTTGTTAGATGGGTCAGCCACTTACAATTCATGTGTCTTGAGCAATTCACTTAACCTCCTTAAGCTGCAATTTTCCCTACTATAAAAATTACGTTAGCTCAATGTTATGTAATAACCTGAAAAGGAAAAGCATTTCGAAAAGAATAAACACAAGTATTGGGCTTCCTAGGTGGTGCTAGTGGCAAAGAACCTGCCTGCCAGTGTGGGAGACATAAGAGATGAGGGTTTAATCCCTGGGTTGGAAAGATCCCCTGAAGGAGGAAGTGGCAACCTACTCCAGTATTCTTATCGGGAGAATTGCATGGACAGAGGAGCCTGGTGGACTGTGGTCCATAGGACACAACTGAAGCAGCTTAGCAAGCACGTGCAAGCATGCAGACACATATACGTATGACTGTATCACTTTGCTGTACACCTGAAACTAATACAACATTGTTAATCAACTATGTGGGAAAATAAAAAGCTAAAAAATGTATCTCATTTCTAAATTATACCCTTTTGTGAAAAATTACTTTCTAGACTTTAAAAAAACAAAGAAATTGAAGCCCAAGGGAAAAAAAGGAAAAAAAAAACGACATTAGGAATGTTCTGGCTGCTTCTATGATGTTGTGGCTATATGAGGATTAAACTTAAAAATATTTTGGTGAAGCCTACAATATAGAAGTTGCCATATACTATACATCCAAGAAATGTTAAGTCATACTATACATTGCTGTCTTGTTACATTGTCTCAGTAGAAATGAGGCTCAGTTAAACATACTTTGAAAATATTAGATCCTCCTACCTTGGGCCACCTAATGCAAAGAACCAACTCATTGGAAAAGACCCTGATGAAAGATTGAGGGCAAGAAGAGAAGGGGGCGATGCGGGGGACTGCCCGTGAAGGGTTAAGTTTTGGGAGCTGCTTAGCGATATTGCTGAGCCCCTAGGCATTGCCCTAAGCTCTCTGTCCCGCCTCCCTGAAGAATGTGTTTACGACCTTGTGTCTCCAAGATGTCTGGTTACTATGTTCNCTGCGGGGGACTGCCCGTGAAGGGTTAAGTTTTGGGAGCTGCTTAGCGATATTGCTGAGCCCCTAGGCATTGCCCTAAGCTCTCTGTCCCGCCTCCCTGAAGAATGTGTTTACGACCTTGTGTCTCCAGGATGTCTGGTCACTATGTTCTGGTCACAGGTGCTTATCGCACTTCAAGGCCTTATGCTCTGCACACAGTGGTGAAGGTCTGGTGAGTAATTATCTAGGTAAAAATAACCTAGCAGATGTCATAAACCATGTATGCTATCCTATATATACTGAATACCTAATAAAGTCGGTATCAGACAATGAGGTCTGATCCTCTCAACCCCATCTTTCTGTCATCTTATTTTTTCTAAGCGGGCGTTCTCCTTCGCGTCCTCCTTACGGGGGTTGCTCCTTGACTGTGCTGGCCGCGGCAATTGCTTTAAGCTTTTCCTCCTCAGTGTATGCTATTCTCTGCTGTTATATAATCTTGGATACTGAGCAACTGAATGAAAGAAGCAGTGTCTTACTTAAAGTAAATAGACAAACATTTGCTGCTGGCATCTTCCTTGGCTCCTGGGATAGGGGTGAGAGGGTATATTTTGTAGTTAAAGTTACCATGACTTAGAGTTCATAATATCAATCTTATTGTCAAAAAACTAAAACAAAATTTCACAGAATTGAAAAGAGCAAATTTATGTGGAAGGAGGTTTTTAAAATCTTGAAATGTTCAAGTATTGCTGCTTGTCTTTGTAAAAGGCAAATTATGATAGCATAATTTCTGATGTGTTGTTACCAGATAGTGTGTTGGAATGTATATTAGATCAAATTGATAGACTGCCACATGAAAGAACTGCAATATTCAAACGATTTCACATATAAAATTATTTACAGAATTATACCACATTAATAGCATTTATTTCATATCAGATATAATTTTACTTAATGGTAAATTTTTGTTAAGGCCTATAAATGTGTTTTCACCTCTTTAAAAGAATTGCCAAAATCACTGCTCACACATGAAAACAAGTCAATGATTAAGATCACATAAATCCATGTAATATGTATATTCAATCCAGAGTTGTTTTAGGGTCATTGTAGCCATAGAGTTTTCAAATAAATTATTTGAATATAAAAGTAGATTATGTATTTCCCCTGTGGCTGGCCAAATGTCTTTTCAACAAAGGGTAAAATAAGAAGGCTATTTTTTTGTGTAAAAGAGTGATCTTTTTAGTCATGCTTGGCTGCCTTTTCAGGACTGTCTCCATTTATAATGAGATATTCTTGAACTCATTTGAACCAGAAAGTTTAGTAAATTTGTGACACATTTGTACATGAAATATCATGATTTGTTTAAAATGATCAGGGTAGAGCAAAGGGAGAGTAGATGAATGGTTGTTTTGATTTCTAGATTATAATTTTGAGCTGACATTTAAATTGGACAAAATCTAGAATATTGAAAACATATATGCATTTACTTTATTTCAAACTTCTTGGCAGTTCTCATTCATCTTATTGCCTGCTGAAAGGTATGCTTGCCATTTCGATCTCAGTTAAATCTCAATTGAAGCTGTCATAAAGACTATCATAACAATAGTTTTTATAGTAGTATTTTTCAGGGTTCCTGACATTGAAAGGTGGTGATGGCCCTTCCAAAATATTGAAGAAAAGTGTTTTTCAATAATTTCATGGCTCTGATTTGTAGTAGATTTGACTTATATGCAAATTTATAAATATTTTTCCTTTTTTCCTTTTCTTTATAAACATAGTAAAAAAAAAAAAAAAAATCCTGAAAATGAAAACATACATACACCAGTGATGAAAGGGATCTTTGGAAAACTGAAAGTAAACTTTGACATGTTCATTAACATATGAAAACACATTTATGTTATTCCTTTATATTTTAACTTTCTCTACATTTAATTATTTTTCCTCACATACCTGAAGGTCATTGAAAAAACTCTTAGTTATATATATTTTGCAATTTCAAACAGAAAAATCAGTTAATAGACCTTAACCTGGTATCAGAAATCAATTCTATATTATACTCATTCTCAATCTTATTTCTTTAATTGTGCTTTGAAATGGACCCATTACTTGTTTTACATTTGTGTTTCTCTCAAATCCCCTATTTTCTCTATAACTTCTCTACAACAAATGCCATTTTTTTCTATTTTTTTGCCTTTCCCTGATTTTTACAGCAAACGATGTGTCATATCTCTCCCGAAATTGGCCATTCTTTTCAGAAAAGATTTTTTTTTTTGGCCTGTGGTGTTACGCTAAAAAAGTCACCCAGCTAAAATGAGTTACTTCATTTCCAAATAAAAACAATGGTGTTTTCATGCCTGCACTTATTATTATTCTGAGAATGTACTAATTTGTTACATCCAAGATGACGGTTCGTTGGGTCTGTGAAAAGGGCAGTGTGCCAACTATAGCAGGGAAGTAAAAGGCCTTCTTTCATGGGAAGTAGTGGGACAGAAAGTAGCCCGCAGTTCAGTGGGTATCAGAAGGCATGCTGCCAGTGGAGTCATCCCAGTGTCAGAGTTTCCTGTGCTGGGTTCTGAATCAAGTAAAAACTATGATTTCACTTAATGTCAGCCTGGGCAGCCAAATTTTCAAACCCACTATTGCTCTAAGGAGCAACTGATAAATGTTTTATCCCTGCAGGCACTGGCTGATGTGGCACACGGGGTTTGAATGTGTGCAGTGCATTATTACTTTTGGCATTAAGCTTAGATAATTGTCTACTTACCCTGAGCCGGTAATAGTAAAATACAAGTGGAGGTTACTCTTATAAAGTAAAACCACAAAATACATTTATCTGTATTATGATGAATTTTTTTTATTCCTGTCCTCCCCTCTATTAAATTTAAATGATAATGAAGTTTGATTCTATACCTTTATTTGGCTCTAAACCAGGGTGGTCTCATAATTTTGCTTTACATGCATGACATTGCTTAAGGTCATTAGCTGTAAATCGTAGTATAAAAAGGCTGAAAATATATTCAGTACTTTGTAGTTTCCGAATACACATTTAAGAGCTGCTATGAAAAGTCGAGACCTACATGGCAGATTTTCTGGCACTGAATGGTCAATTTAGTGATGTAGATTAGTGAATCCACACAGTAAGTGGAGAGAAACGATAATAATGCTTTGATATGTCCCTCTGTTGAAGCATATCCTGGCTGATCTATTTTCTGTTGTAATATTTTTCCTTGTCCTGTGGCAAAATGCTCTTTTTCTTATTTTTTAAAAATATAACCCAGATAAAATGATCAGTTTTTAAAAATTATTTTTCATCTGCTTTGGGACCTTTGAAATAATAAATGAAAGGCATTTGAATGAATTTTATTTTATTGGAGTAAAAAACTTCCCTTTGAAAATGTTTGCTTTTTGTTCAACATGTATTTGTTGAGTTTTCTTTTCATATAAAGTTTTAATTCATGGTTGTTTTTTATTTTAAAGGTGAGTGTTCTTTAACATTTAAACAACTCTTTTAGTAATAATGATGATGACGATGATATTTTATCTAAATCTTGAAATAGGTCTTGCTTAAAATATGACTGACCTTAACATGGTGCTTTAATCTTATTTCATTTTTTGTAACTGTTCATGTTCCTGGAAAATGACAATGAGTTCTACATTTTGTAATTTTTCTTAGGTTACAAATTTGATTTTCTTGACAACTTCAAAATTAAGGGTGTAAGCATTATTATTTTTCATTTCAAATGGAAACTAGCTGAATTTACAATAAAGGCAACTGAAAATTGGGATTGTTTAAAAAGTAAAACAAAAATACACCGTTGTAACAGATTTTAAATGAAGTAGATTATCAAGTGGACTGCTAATTTTGCCTTTCCAAAATGTTGGATATTTAACCCTCAGAATAATTAAATATTTGTAATAAAGCAGTTAATTCAAGCAGTTTATTGCTGTAATTTGCAAAAGTACATTGAGCTGCTTTCTTTTCAGCTCATTGATGGAGGAACAAACATTTCTTTAATAAGACTACAGCACATTCTAATTTTGTTGCAAAAGCTTAGATAAGGATCAGGCCCCCTCTGAATCACTGCATTGACCTATGACATTGAAAGTGCTGAAGCTCTTTGGCAAAAGAAGAGTTAGACAGTCATTATTATGCACAGGACTTTCCAGTTCTAAAGGGGCTCTGTGCTTTCTCTCAGATAGACTTTGTTTGTTGGAAATGAGAACTGTATTTTGGCAGCAAAGGACCAGAACTGAAGCTACTCTGCAGGCAGACTCATTATGACATAATCCTTCATTAATCCTCATTCTCTATTAATAGATCATGCAGCAGTTTTGCTTTAGTTGATCATCTTCATCAAGGAGCTATGAAAAAGCATTACTGGTGAAATGCCCACCTCTGGTTTTAAGGCTGCTGGTTTATATTCATCTTTATTAACTGCAAAGACTAATGGTGAAAATAATCTCTTGGACTTTGCTTAGTATACAAATGACATATGAGCACCTAAAAAATCTAAAGTAACTGGAACTTGGTGTTTGGGTTGGAGAGGAGTTGGTAAAACTCATCTGGGAAGAAAATATACCATTTAACAATTTAAAAAAGACAGGTTTATCAGGCTGAAATTTCCTCTGGAGAGATGAAGGGGTTCTAGTTGTAGAAGTGTGGGAATAGTGGCTGAACAGTTCAAGTTCCCATCGTGCTTCAGAAAATTAGTGATCATAAAACATACATCTGTTACTGTGTAGACTGGAACAATCTTGAGAAGCTGAACTTTTCGAAATGAGTGGGTAGGGGCACATTTCCCTTAGAAATATGTATGTGTGCTTGTTTTCATCCAAATTATCTGCCCCAATCAAAGATGATAGCTGTAGCATTCTGTTAGATTTTCATGTTACCCTAATGCATTTTGGAACCCATGTAAAAATGTAGAAACAATAAATAAATGTGCTTTGCTGGGGTGTTTTGTCATTTTTTAAATTGAATTCTGTGACACTCTTGGGGTCACTGCTGAGCCAGAAGTTCCCACAGTAAGTCTGCTCCTCGGCTCAGCCTGAAATTCCTCGAGTCCCGTGACCTCCTACTTTCCCTCACTCTATGCACCAAGATTTTGATGTACATTTGTTGACCCAAAACCTTATCAGAAGGTATAATTTAGGAGCAATAGGAGGAGATTCTAATGATATTTCTTTCATCTTAAGTCCACAGAATGTGAATATTACAAAATAAAATACTATCAATGGGGAGATTATTTGGCTGAGAGTATGAACATTTTCCTAGAGGAATATACCGGAAAACCTTTTTCTGTGGTTGACAGGTGATTGTTCTGGTAGGTATGTACTTATAGTGTTGAATCATTAATGGAGATTGTGCCTCTTTGGAACTGGCGACAGCCCTACATTAATCCCTGATAGTAATGCCACTAATTCTTAAAATATTAGAAAATATGCAGGCTGCAACATAACTGTGGGGATGTATTTTTTATACTGTCTTGCACATATTTGTGAGTTGAACAAACCTCAAGGAAGGTAATGAAGTTGTCCCTAAGCACCCAATTGTAATGGTTTAATTTGATTTCTATCTAGGCCTTCTCATCTCTTACTGTTTTTATTTATATTCTATAGTAAGAGAATTAAGGTTTACTGAACAGCTCTTATAAATGTACCACCTCCCTATGCACTTTACATAAGTTATCAAAATTAATTTTAGAGTTAATAGTCTAAGCTAACTGAGGGAGAACTGCATTTTCTAGGCTCTTGACATTTAAACTGTGTTGGAACCTGGGTTGACACCATGGTCAAAGGACAGTCCAATCAAAGCCTGAGAGATCAAAATATGACTGGCGCTTGAAATCTAGTGGCTGTCTTTCTTCACAAGAAGTGGCTGGTGGTGGATGGAAAGGCAACATAGACTCTATGTAGAAAATATTCAGCCCTCAAATGGGTATCTTTACAATAGCAAATAAGAAGCTGCTAAATAAGAACTTTGAAATACCATGACCAAGCTAGGCCCTGCAAACCTAAAAAATCAGTCAATCTCCCCATGGTGGACAGCTTCTTAGAAATGTTTGACCACATCTTCATCGATTTGATTTAATCTGAGGTTTTGCTTGGGGCTTCCCTGGTGACTCAGATGGTAAAGAATCCGCCTGCGATGTGGGAGACCCAGATTCGATCCCTGGGTTGGGACGATCCCCTGGAGAAGGGCATGGCAACCCACGCCAATATTCTTGCCTGAAGAATCTCAATGTCAGAGGAGCCTGGCAGGCTACAGTCCCTGAGGTCGCAAAGAGTCAGACACAACTGAGTGACTAAGCACAGCACAGCAGAGGCTTTGCTTCGCAGTAATAGCATGGCATTTAGTTAGTTTCTATTTAAGGAGATTCAACACAGCACAAGTATCGTTGCATATAAAAAAATAAGGACCAGACAATGTCCAAGAAATGTATTTAACATTAAAACATAGATCATAGCAATTTGGTCTTGGGTTTTCTTGCTGAGTTTTCTGGTGTTTGGATATTAAAGAGCCTCAGAGTTGCCCATAAAACCATTGCAAATTGCTCCTGGACAGAATTCGTCCTCCCCTCTGTTATTCTCCTATTGTTGTGGTAATAAATTAACCACAAACTTAGTGGCTTAAAACAACCCAAATTTATTATCTTACAGTTATGGAAGTCAATCTATTCTGTAATTACCAAGTTCAAGCAATAATGATTTAAACTATATAAACCTACAGATAAATCTATGTGCTGAATATATAAGTTAAGCACTTTTTAAAAATAATTTTTCCCTTAAGAGTATGAATTCAAAGCAATCTCTTCCATGATGTTATGAACTGTAAATCAATGATACTGAGTGTTACCCAACATTCTGAAATTAAAATTGACTTAACAATGAGTTAAATGGCTTCCAATATGAAATAATTCCTTCCTTTTCCTAATTACACTGTATTTCTTCACTTAAAGTCTACCCTTCTACATGGCTAGAAGGCTTGGTGATTTAGAAGGGCTTATGTTCGTTGACATTTGAATAATTGATTAACTTACTGTCACTGAATCATCAAGACCTTTAAGTCATCACATAATCTTGACTCTCTTCCAGTGTGAAAATATACATTATATTATATTTCTAGATAATTACTGCTAAAAAAGAGAGACAAAGGAGTTGAGATATTTTCCTCCCTTGACTATTTGAATTGTCTGTGGGCTTTACTGGTCAATTCTGTTTCCTAGGATCAGAAAAGGTCAGCTCTGTATTGGGCTCCATTGAGAAGGGTTTAGGAGACTGTTACAAGATGCCATTAACATAAAATGGTCTTTTGGTATTTATGCTTTGATGCTACAAGGACAAGGAATACAGTGGCTACATTTTTTTGAATTAGGACATAAAGTCTAAGAAGCAACATTTGCCCTATTTCCACATAGAGGAAGTGTTGCATCCATACTAAATGATGGGAGATTGCTCAGGACATTTTCATATATCATGGGGGCAATGAATAAAACATTTAAAATCAAACTGATTATTTTTAAAAGTAGGTTTGGTTGTAGGTAATTTATTAGATTCTTATTAGTAATTTAAATAATGGGAACTATTCATTAAGAATAAATAAATACTAATATAATAAATAGTATTGTGTAATATATCAATTTGTTCAATTACATTTGAGAAAGGAATGTGTTCCATTAGCATTTTTGACAAACACTAAAATCACAAACACTAAAATTCTACACTGAAGGTACTATATCAATGCATATGTAATCAATAATAGCTACTACTTAATTTACTTAATTTAAATTTATTTAATACACTTTAAATTAGCTCATTTAATAGTCACAGCAACTTATATAAATACAAATGCCCCATTTTACAGATGAGAAAACTGAGAACTCTAGAGAAGTTTAGTAACTCCATCAAAATCATACAGCTAGTAAGTGGTAGAACCAGCAGGCACACCTAAATGTGAGTCTCAACTCTCCTGACCACTTCAGTCCCAGAGAGTGAAGGCTTTGACTAACTTTCAAATGCTCTGAATTCACAGTTGTTAGGTACTGTAATCCCAGATCGAGAGATAAGAATAAACACATGCCAAAGCTTTGCAGCCAGGTTGGTTTTCAGGGCATGATGAGATTAGAATGAGAATTTTACTACAAAGAAGAGGTCTCCAGGAAGCTTGATTTTTCATTTGGAATTGTATCATATGCATGTTTAAACTATCCTCAAGATAATATTGGTTCCTCTATCTGTGTGTGTTCCACTTTGAAAATCCTGATCATTTAGAGGTAAATTAATTTGCCTCATTTTATTTTAACCTATATATCAAATATCTAGTTTTATTTTTATGAATCAGTGTTTAATCCGATCCTTAAATCACAAGGATTAAAATTACCTGCTTGTTAAAATATACTTCCTGGATCCCATTTTAGATCATCTGATTCACAGTCTCTAAGGTCAGGGCTTGGAGAAGATGTTGTTTGTTTTATAAACTAATCAGGTGATTTGTTGTAGAAATTAATTTCACTTGCCCAAAATTTAGATTCTAAAATCAATGCTCATTATAGTGATTTAGAGACAGTGTAAAGCTTCCGAGAAGGACAAAGCTAATAATATACTTCATATACTATTTTCCTCTATCTTCATTTCCTCATATTAACTTCTTCCTTCCTTTTTCTTTATTCATCAAACACTAGCTGATGCTCCCACAATGTGTGGCCACTCANGTGTAAAGCTTCCGAGAAGGACAAAGCTAATAATATACTTCATATACTATTTTCCTCTATCTTCATTTCCTCATATTAACTTCTTCCTTCCTTTTTCTTTATTCATCAAACACTAGCTGATGCTCCCACAATGTGTGGCCACTCAGCTAGCCTGGATGCATGACTATCGTCACAGTTTGGGAGATTTCACTGTCCCTGCTCTTGCATATTAGATAATTCCTGCTCTAAAGAAACCTGTTTGATATTGTTAAGTCCACCATTTTTCAATCTTATTTACCCACATATGTATCCTTTCTTCAAAGAGTATCTGTTATCCTGGAGGGCAACTTTAGAAAAAGGGGATTTGACAATGATATTTTAAAGCATACTAACATATAATCAATAATTGGCAGGATTTGCTGGTAGTGCATTTATTGCCTTTTTAAAATAACTATTGCTAGGATAAAAGACTTCTGGTAGATAATCCATAACCTGAAGTTTCTCTTGGAAGACTTGACCTGTACTAAAGGAAATAGAGGCATTCCTAAGCGTTCTTGATTATACCAGACTTCAGGTAAGAATCCTAATATATATTTCTACTGCTTTTTAGAAAAGTGCAAACTCAACCAATTCACCTATTTTGTTATAAATTTGGGTAAATGATTTAGTATTATCATCTTGGTCTCTAACTGTTAATTTTCAGTTTGTCTTTGCTTGTTTTTAGATGACTAAAGAAACATGTATATTTTAAAAACACACAAATAAAACAGAAGCATATAAACTACACAGTAAGAACCAAAAATGATTTCCCATTCCTATTATGTCAGTCTCATTCCCTAGGCATGCTTCTGCATCTCTTTCTGTTTTTTCCTATATTGTGTTTACACACATACACATGCAATGTATGAGGAAATAAGTATGTATAATATGCAACCCTGGAATTCTCTTGTTTATCTATGATCCAACATATGTTGGCATTTTGATCTCTGGTTCCTCTGCCTTTTCTAAATCCAGCTTGAACATCTGGAAGTTCACTTCACATACTATTGAAGCCTGGCTTGGACAATTTTGAGCATTATTTTGCTAGTGTGTGAGATGAGTGCAATTGTGCAATAGTTTGAACATTTTTTGGCATTGCCCTTCTTTGGGCTTGGAATGAAAACTGACCTTTTCCAGTCCTTGTGGCCACTGCTGAGTTTTCCAAATTTGCTGGCATATTGAGTGCAGCACTTTCACAGCATCATCTTTCAGGATTTGAAATAGCTCAACTGGAATTCCATCGCCTCCATTAGCTTTGCTCGTAGTGATGCTTCCTAAGGCCCACTTGGCTTCACATTCCAGGATGTCTGGTTCTAGGTGAGTGATCACACTATCGTGGTCATCTGGGTCATGAAGATCTTTTTTGTATAGCTCTTCTGTGTATTCTTTCCACCTCTTCTTAATATCTTCTGCTTTTGTTAGGTCTATACCATTTCTATCATTTATGGTGCCCATCTTTTCATGAAATGTTTCCTTGGTACAATCTCTAATTTTCTTTAAGAGATCTCTAGTCTTTCCTATTCTATTGTTTTCCTCTATTTCTTTGCACTGATCATTGATCTTTCTTATCTCTCCTTGTTATTCTTTGGAACTCTGCATTCAAATGGATATATCTTTCCTTTTCTCCTTTGCTTTTCACGTCTCTTCTTTTCTCAGCTATTTGTAAGGCCTCCTCAGACAGCCATTTTGCCTTTTTGCATTTCTTTTTCTTGGGGATGGTCTTGATTACCGCCTCCTATACAAAGTCACAAACTTCCGTCCATAGTTCTTCAGGCACTCATCTATCAGATCTAATTCCTGTTTGCTCAGAATCTATTTCTCACTTCCACTGTAAAATTGTAAGGGATTTGATTTATGTCATACCTGAATGGGCTAGTGGTTTTCCCTACTTTCTTCAATTTCAGTCTGAATTTGGCAACAAGGAGTTCATGATCTGAACCACAGTCAGCTCCTGGGTTATTTTTGCTGACTGTATAGAGCTTCACCATCTTTGGCTGCAAAGAATATAATCAATCCGATTTTAGTGTTGACCATCTGGTGATGTCCATGTGTAGAGTCTTCTCTTGTGTTGTTGGAAGAGAGTGTTTGCTGTGACCAGTGCATTTTCTTGGCAAAACTCTGTTAGCCTCTGTCCTGCTTCATTTTGTACTCCAAGGACAAATTTGGAGTTACTCCAGGTGTCTCTTGACTTCTACATTTGCATTCCAGTCCCCTATGATGAAAAGGACATCTTTTTTTGGTGTTAGTTGTAGAAGGTCTGGAGAAGGCAATGGCACCCCACTCTAGTACTCTTGCCTGGAAAATCCCACAGATGGAGGAGCCTCGTAGGCTGTAGTCCATGGGGTGGCGAAGAGTCAGACACGACTGTGACTTCACTTTCACTTTCATGCATTGGAGAAGGAAATGGCAACCCACTCCAGAGTTCTTGCCTGAAGAATCCTAGGGACAGCAGAGCCTGGTGGGCTGCTGTCTATGGGGTTGCACAAAGTCAGATATGACTGAAGCGCCTTAGCAGCAGCAGCAGCAACAGCTAGAAGGTCTTGTAGGTCTTCATAGAGCCATTCAACTTCAGCTTCATCAGCATTAGTGGTTGGGGCACAGACTTTTATTACTGTAATACTGAATAGTTTGCCTTACAAATGGACAGAGATCATTCTGTGATTTTTGAGATTGTACCCAAGTACTGCATTTTGGGCTCTCTTGTTGATCGTGAGGGCTACTCCATTTTTTCTAAGGGATTCTTGCCCACAGTAGTAGACATAATGGTCATTTGAATTAAATTCATCCGTTCCAGTCCATTTTAGTTCACTGATTCCTAAAATGTCGATGTTCACCCTTGCCATCTCCTGTATGACCTCTCTAATTTACCTTGATTCATGGACCTAACATTCCAGGTTCCTATGCAATATTGCTCTTTACAGCATTGGNTGCCAGCAGGAGTCTCCTTGACATCGGGACTGTAGACTTTCTCGTCTACACGGGTGGGGTGTCAGCTTCTATGCCTCCTGGTGGGAAATTATGTCTTCTGCTCAACACCAGTTCTCATTTTTGTTTTATTTTAAGAAAGTACGGATTGACAAAACCATTTAAGTAAAACAGTTGCCATTTTCCATGTCAGTTGCTTTTTATCATTGTACAAGATGACCAGATGACTGTAGCGTGATTCATCATATATTTTGTGTTTCTTTAACATTTCATTCCACAGGCACTCCAGAAAGTCTGAAAGATCTAGCATCCAAAGCCAGACTAGGAAAGGCACTGCCTCTGATGCAGAAAGGTAGGCTTGGTGTTGTGCTGTGCAGCATCTTCTGTTTCGCTAAGATGTTCTGGGGCACCTCCTCTCTCATTTTACAAGATTGGTGTTTAAACACAATTGCAATGCTTAGAGAGACATTCCTGTTGAGAAATCTCCTACATGGGGATAGCCTCATTCAAAAAATGAGAGATGGATAGTTTGAAGGCAACCCCTAAGTCTTAGGGCTTAAGAAAAGTCTCATGCATTTCTCTTAGCGATCATTCTGATCGCTAAAAAACGATTAAATGCAGTGTAGTCCTATATACATATTAAGACATTAATATTTTTTTCTGAGATGATTGAAATGTTACTGAAGAATATGTTACCTGAAATATGCAAGTATTTTGAGTGTCTGTTATTTATACAAATGATGCCATCTTCTTTAAAATCTGTTCTACAAATGTGTAACCTGAGTCTACTCATAACTACAACTTAAGATACTCGCTAAGTTAATGTAGAAATTAAGTGATTTCTTGTATTTTGTTTGCAATTTTTATAAAATTTTAAAGTGCTTTTAGATTCAAGATGCCGATAGAATTTTTGCATAGCTGTAAAAAAGAAACACCAAAAATCCAATTAACATATATCCACTCATCCCATCAGTATAGAGAATGTGCAGGGTGATATAGATGTTTAAGTGGATACATGCATCCAGGTGTCACAGCTGCCGTAGAGGTGACACGAGGCATAGTAAGAAAACGAGAAAAAGAGAGGCTGCAGGTGAGATTAGGTGAACTAATCGAGGTGTATAAAAGTAGGTGTCAGGAGGAGCGTGTTCTGTGAGAAAGGAACAGCATGTAAAAACACTGAGGACTGAAATACCCTCTTGAGTTTTTGGAACTCATGTTTACTGGGGACGATTCAGGAGATGGGAGAAAGGTTGAAAACAAAACGGGAGAAATTCTTAGAGATTGCTATAAATGACCTCACACACTGTGGTATGGAATTTTAACTTCTACCTCATTACTCCTTGAGCCACGGCAGTTCCTGCCACAGGATTGGTCTTTGTCCCAAAGTTGTAGATCACTGGAACAACACTCTGGAAAGTGGATTGAAAGACCCAGGGGTAGGTGGGAAACACCGGCAAGGCTGTCACAAGAAGGAAACTTGGTGGACAGGGAAACCGCAACTCAGTGATCCATGCAGTCAACAAATATGTGCAAAGCTGTGTGTCCAATTCAAGGAATAACATACCGAGCAACAGAAAAAGGAAAGCTTTCCAGAGGATAATACTTCTTAGATGCGGTTAGAAAAATGAGTAGGCATTAGTCACATCAAGCATCGTGGGTGAAGAGGAGGTTGAATTGGTTTCTGGCTAATGATCTATGGAGATATGGACCATGTAGGCAACTTAACTTACAATGGAGCAAGCATCCCAGGAGCCAAAAAAAGTGCTGAGTAGAAATTCATTTTTGCAGAGACGTTAAATAAATAGATACACATCCACCTTATAGAGATAGAAATAGATATACAGATAAATACATACTTACATAGATGGACAGGTAGATAAAATAGACCAATAGTGGTGATAGTGGTGGTTTAGCTGCTAAGTCGTGTCTGATTCTTTGTGATCCCGGGGACTGTAGTTGGTCAGACTTCTCTGTCCCTGGGATTTCCGAGGCAAGAATACTGGAGTGGGTTGCACTTTCTTCTCCACTTTCTTCTCAACCCAGAGATTGAACTGTCATCTGCACTGCAGGTGAATTCTTTACCACTAAGGCACCAGGGAGACCCTCAATAGATATGTATGTAGATAAAAACACAGATGGATAGAGAAATAGATATATAGATGAACAGATAGATAAACAGATAAAGACAGAAAGATTGCCTGAAGAACTATGGATGGAGGTGTGTAACATTGTACAGGAGGCAGTGACCAAACCATGTCAAAGAAAAAGAAATGGAAAAAGGCAAAATGGTTGTCTGAGGAGGCCATACAAATATCTGAGAGAAAAAGAGAAGTAAAAGGCAAAGGCGAAAGAGAAAGATATACCCAACTTAATGCAAAGTTGCAGAGAATCCAAGGAGAGAAAAGGAAGCCTTCTTAAGTGAACAATGCAGAAAAAAAAAAAAAAAAAGGAAAACAGTAGAGTGGGAAAGACTAGAGATCACTTCAAGAATATTGGAGATACTAAGGGAACACTTCATGCAAAGATGGGCACAATAAAGGACAGAAATGGCAAGGACCTAACAGAAGCAGAAGAGATTAAGAAGAGGTGGCAGAAATACACAGAGAAACTATACAAACAAGGTCTTTATGAGCCAGATAACCACAAAGGTGTGGTCACTCGCCTAGAGCCAGATGTCATGGATTGTGAAGTCAAGTGGGCTGGAGGAAGAATTAACATGAACAAAGTTGGTGGATGTGATGGAATTCCAGCTGACCTATTTAAAATCCTAAAAGATGATGCTGTTAAAGTGCTGCACTCAATATGTCAGCAAATTTGGAAAGCTCGGCAGTGGTCATAGGACTGAAGAAGTTCAGTTTTCTTTCCAAATCCAAAGAAAGGCAGTGTCAAATAATGTTCAAACTACCATACAGTTGCAGTCATTTCACATGCTAGCAAGATAATACTCAAAATCCTTCAAGCTAGGCTTCAGGAATACGTGAACTAAGGACTTCCAGATGTATAAGCTGGATTTAGAAATGGCAGAGGAACCAGAGATAAAATTGCCAACATCCATTGGATCATAGAAAAAGCCAGGGAATCCCCCCACAAAAAAAAGTCTACTTCTGTCTCATTGACTGCACTAAAGCCTTTAACTGTCTTGATCATAAGAATCTGTGGAAAATTCTTAAAGAGATGGGAATACCAGACCACCTACCACACCTGCCTCCAGAGAAACCTGTATGTAGATAATGAAGCAACTGCTGCTGCTGCTGCTAAGTCGCTTCAGTCGTGTCCGACTCTGTGCGACCCCATAGACGCAGCCCACCAGGCTCCCCCNTTGGTGATGGACAGGGAAGCCTGGTGTGCTGCTATTCATGGGGTCACAAAGATTTGGACACGACTGAGTGACTGAACTAAACTGAACTGATATATTTTTGCAAAGATAATATACATTATTCTAAATCCACTGCTGCTTCTACGTCACTTCAGTTGTGTCTGACTCCGTGCGACCCCATAGACAGCAGCCCACCAGGCTCCCCCGTCCCTGGGATTCTCCAGGCAAGAACACTGGAGTGGGTTGCCATTTCCTTCTCCAGTGCATGAAAGTGAAAAGTGAAAGTGAAGTCGCTTAGTCGTGTCTGACTCAGGGACCCCATGGACATCAGCCCACCAGGCTCCTCCGTCCATGGGATTTTCCAGGCAAGAGTACTGGAGTGGGTTTACACTGCCTTCTCCGTAAAACCCACTATTCTGTATTAAATATGTTGTCTCAGGTTTCTGAAGTTCCCTCAAAATAGGGCTGTTAGGTTCCTGTGTATCTTTCACAATTTTTTGAGTACACCACCATGAGGTTTATGTAAGCAATGATACCTGGATCTAGAGTTTAAAGGAATTTATATAAGTGTATTGCTTTCTGAAATATCCAGGTATCATGTGGTTAGTTAATAATGCCTCAGTATGTTATTAAACAAGGATGTATTCTCATGGATCAGTTGTAAGTGTGCCACATGACTTTCACAACCACATTCTATACAAACACATTTTTGCAAAACAAATACTCTTTAAATATGCTAGAAGACATTTACTATTTAAAGCAAAGCTGGCACAAATTCTATTTTACATCTAAGAATTCCACTGAAAAATAATTCCTCCCTCATTCATGAATCTGAGAAATCTGGGCTTTTATAAATCAAACTTTGGGAAGACTTTACAACCTTCCAAAACAACAAGATAACAAGAACTTACTATTACAAGGTCTATGTCGTCTCCAAATCATGAACCACAAGAACAATAAAGATAACTCTTTGAATAAAGAAGAATGTTCTTTCCACAGTGTCATTTCTGTCTTCAGTCTTTTCCCTTTTGGTGGGATATCAAATGGAAGATAGTTTTAATTTATTTATACTAAACTACTGATGAAATATTTAAAACAAAATATTTATTTGAAGAGATTAGCCATCATTATATTTAAAAATTGTATTTACAGTGTTTTGAAATAAAGCAAACCATGTACTTGATAAAAATGCTCAGGTGGTTTAAAAAAGATACTCAAAGTGAAATCTCCCTTTTCAAATCTCATCCCCAACAAGCAGTACCACTCCCCAAGATAACTGTGGTTAATAGTATGTTGTGTTTATCCTTTCTGAAGAAAAGTCTGTTATACTCCAGACCTATATATTTTTTTATTATTCTCAAATAGGATCATACCATTTACTTTTTTATTCTCAGATAGGATCATACCATATACAATTCTGAACCTTATCTTTTTCATTTAATAATATATGTTAGGACTCATCATATTGACATGAACAGATTTATTTCATTGTTTTTTAACAACACTGCATTCCTCCTTATCACTTCACTATGATTCATTTAACTTAGCCTTTTTTGGGATCACTTAGATTCTTTCTTCTTGCTAGTATAAACGTTGCTACAGTGAACATCTTTATGCTTACCTACCTTGGCACAGTTTTCAAGAATATCAACAGATAATTTTTAGCAGTGATGTTACTCACAGAGGTTAAGATGCATGATAATACTCAACATTCAAAAGCATGTCAAATCAAAAGGTTTCTAATACTGTAGCGGTAGTGCAAATTGATGCATGCTCCTGGGAGGGCAAGTTGATGATGACCCAACAAAATCTGAAACTCACTTAGTTTTATCTAGAAATTTTGCTGTCAGAAACTAACGTAATGATATATGTCAATTACATATCAATGAAAACAAAAAGAGAAATTGACTCCATCAATGTGTGCTAAGTTGCTTCAGTCATGTCTGACTCTTTACAATCCTATGGACTGTAGCCCCCCAGGCTCCTCCGTCCATAGGATTCTCCAGGCAAGAATACTATCAATTCATAGTATAATAGCTTTTTTGCATAGAAAGTTTTTGTTATTGAAGTACAATTGATTTACCGTATTAGTTTCAGATGTACAGCATGGTGATTCAGTACTTAAAAAATTATGCTCCATTTAAAGTAATTATAACATAATGGTTATATTTCCCTATTTTGTTTACTTATTTTAT
Source organism: Neotragus pygmaeus (assembly GCA_006410875.1). NCBI lineage: Eukaryota > Metazoa > Chordata > Mammalia > Artiodactyla > Bovidae > Neotragus > Neotragus pygmaeus. Next base: position 1,467,530 of record SJYV01018739.1, on the reverse strand, counting down.
AGTTTGTGTCTCTTAATCTCATACCCCTATCTTGCCCCTCCCTCTTTTCCTCTTCCCACCAGTAACTGCTAGTTTTTTCTCTATATCTGTCAGTCTGTTTCTATTTCATGCATTCATTTGTGTTATTTTTTAGGTTTCACATATAAGTGATAAGGGTATTTGTCTTTCTCTGACTTATTTCACTAATCTTAATGCACTCTAGGTCCACCCTCATTGTTGCAAATGGCAGACTTACATTTTTTATGGCTGATTAATAGTCCATATTCTTTATCCATTTTTATGTTGAAGGACATGGGTTACTTCCATATCTTGGCTATTGTAAGTAGTGCTGCTATGAACATTGGGGTGCATGTATCTCTTTGAAAGGTGTTGGCTCTCTTTTCTGGATAAACACCCAGGAGTGGAAGTGCTTCATCATATAGAAGTTCTGATTTCAGTGTTTTGAGGAACCTCCATGCTGTTTTCCATACTGGCTGCATGAATTTGCATTCCCACCAACAGTGTACACGAGTTCCCTTTTCTCCACATCCTTGCCAACATTTGCTATTTGTAGACTTTTTGATGTTAGCCACTCTGACAGGTGTGAGGTGATGTCTCATTGTGGTTTTGATTTGCATTTCTCTAATAATTAGCAATGCTGAGCATCTTTTCATGTGCCTGCTAGCCATCTGTATGTGTTCTTCGGGCAAATGTCTATCCAGGTCTTCTACCCATTTTTTGATTGTGTTGTTTGGCTTTTTGATAATGAGTTTTATGAGGTGTTAACCCTTTATCTGTCATATCATTGGCAAATATTTTCTCCTGCTCAGTAGCTTGTCTATCTATTTTGTCAGTGATTTCTTTTCCTGTGCCAAAGCTTTTAAGTTTAATTAGGTGCCATTTATTTATTTTTGATCTCATTTCTTTTGCCTTAGGAGACAAATCAAAAAAAAAAATTGCTGCAATTTATGTCAAGGAGTGTTCTTCTTTCTTCTAGGAGTTTTATGGTTTGGGGTTGTACATTGAAATCTTTAATCCATTTTGTTTATTTTTGTGTATGGCTTAGGAAATGTTACATAGTATCATTTCTTATGGACACAACCTCATATTAATATTACGTAATATAAGAGGAAAGGAATTTGGAACTTATCTACTCCAATTTCTGAGATCTAAGAGGGAAAGTTACATAGCAAACAGATGCTCTGTAAAAACTATTACACAAGTTCAGGACTACCAGCTAACTATGCTAAAAGAGATGGATAATCAGACACATCCTTTTCCTCTCAGACCTCCATCTCATTGATCATAGTCACTGTATTGCTCTCTTTCCCTTGCCATGTCTATTCTTATGTTGTTATGTCAGATCTTTATCAAAGGTATAGCTAAGGAATGCTGTTCTAGAAAATAGGTCCACTTTGTATGGTGGAGGGCAGGAGAGAATAGGAGCGAAACCAGAGAAGGGGCTTGAAATTTGTTCCATTAATAGATAGAAATTAAAAAGAGTCAGGGGTCAGGGTGATGCCCTTAGTTCCCAGAACCAGTACTGATCTACCATGACCTCAGTCATTTCAAAGAGGAAAAGCATCTACTATAGTTTTGTAGAACCCACAGTGTGAGACATAGATTGCTGCTGCTGCTGCTTAGTCACTAAGTCACGTCCATCTATTTGCAACCCCGTGGACTGTAGCCTACCAGGCTTCTCTGTCCATGAGAGAAGGCAAGAGTACTGGAGTAGGTTGTCATTTCCTACTCCAGGGGATCTTCCCCACCCAAGGATCAAACCCATGGCTCCTGTTTGGCAGGCAGATTCTTTACCACCTGGGAAGTCCCATAGATTTCTGCAGCTGTCATCAAATGACTGGTGAGTTAGCAAGTGTTTTATCAAATGATGATTCTACCTGTAGATTTTTAATACTCAACGTCTCAATATATTTTATGTATGGCAAACAGGTATACACACATACATGTAGTAGGAAATCACCAGGCAATTGAAACAAACAAAAACAGGAATTACTCACCAGAAATGGAGGAAAATGTTCATTTTTAATTAGAAACAAAAACAATCATAAGTTACTATTTCCTGTTCAACAAGTTAACAAAAAATGTATTTTTCAAAAAATACTTAATTATACTAAGGTTTCCTTGCAATGGGTGCTTGTTGGAGTAGGACGGGGACCTTGGGAAAATACAGCTGATGGTACAAACCTAAACATTGAAACATCTGGGGCCAGTCATCCTACTACTAGGGATTTAGCCTGAGAACATCATTTAGGAAATGAAGTTGCTTGCTATAAGCTGTAGGATATATCCATCAACTTTATTTTTTAACTAGAAACACTGTAAACACCCTTCGGTCCTATCAGTGAGGAAGGGTGGGTGAAATTGTGGCACGCCAAATAGATGAAACATCAAATAGATGAGGATTACCAAAGCCATTTAACTCTATGAGCAGATACTATGATAGGGCCATAAAAGCAAGACGTGGAACTGTACACAGTGATTGGCACATTGAGTGTATGTTTGTGCTTGGATAAATTTTGGAGAAATACCGACACATACAACGTATGAAATAGACTATACTAGAACAAGAATATGCTGGTTTCCCTCCTTTTGTAATTTTTTGATTAACAATAATAACAAAATGAAACAATAAAAATAACAAACCTAAAAAGGTCAATCAATATTTTCACTTATAAAATTTTCTCCTGCTCAATCTATATGTATTCTTGGTTGTTCCCACCTAGGATGTCAAGAAGGGATATATTTTGGTCAGTATATATAATTTCATGTAGATTCTTTCAGAGTTTAAGCGCAGTTGCAGTGTGCTCTCTTAATTCATTTTGGAATAAGACACTAACAATGTAATAGAATAAAATCAAGCAAGACTTTAAAAGTGGTTATTTTTTTTAATTCAAAGAGATGTATACTGACAGTATTTCAACATTTCCAGTGTTAGGAAGTCACTAGCTCATAAAGCAGCATATTCAATTTATAAACTTCCATTCACTCATGATAAATGTATTAAGCTGATTCTCTGTTTAGAATAACAGTAACAAGGCTGAAAGTGGGGAGACCAGTTTAGAGTCTTTCTCATTAGTGTTGATGAGAAATGATGAAAACTGAACAAAATCAGCACCAAAAAAATGGAAGAACAACTTTAATACATANCTGTGTCTTGAGAGCCTCTCACCAGCCTCCCCCGAGCAGGACCCACAGCCAAGTCTTTTAGAGTCTTTCTCATTAGTGTTGATGAGAAATGATGAAAACTGAACAAAATCAGCACCAAAAAAATGGAAGAACAACTTTAATACATATTTAGAAAACAAAGCAATCAGACTTAATGACTAACTCCAGCCCAAATTCAAGGAGAGAGTATTAGTTTTCACTTCTTAATAAGAGGAATAGAAAAGAATTTATGGCTATCTTTTGCCTGACACATCCTCTTTCCATATTCTATGCATTTGTTTTAAAAATCTGAGCTCATCAGAAACCTCAGACATCTACAATGTTTCCCCTTTTAATTTTAAAATCTCACTTTTTTTCCTCCACTAAGAGACACTTTTCTTTTTATGGTTTTAAGGATTTTTAAAATTAACTTCTGTTAGGATTTGTGTCCACAGAATAATCTAGATCTTATATCTTAACTTTTAAAAAAATCAAATTTTCAGAATTGTAAACAGTGCTTCTAAACTGTGAATGTACACATACATCACTAGGAGATCTTGTTAAAATGCAGTTTATGATTCTTTAGGTTTAGGTGGGGCCTGAGATTCTGCATTTCTCACAGGCTCCCCAGATTATGCCCTGTTGCTAATCCTCACACCATACTTTGTGTTGCAAGAGTCTAGAGAATCCTATTTAATTCCAACATTGCTTAGCTCATGTGGCTCCATGACACTCTATCAATCAGTTCTGCCTTTGGGACAGAGTAAATTTCAGAATAATATTATTTCCTAGACTTTTTCAAGTGATATAATTGGAGACATGTCAAACCAATAATTTATCAAAGACTCTGCTTAGTGAAATAAAAGTCCAGATAGCTATAGATACATCTTGTCACTGCACCTATTCTATACTCTGTAAGGTACTGATAACATTTTTAGGGAGTCACATAGCAGTCATATGAAGCATTTATGATTATCTTCTCTAGATGAAGAAACAGGCTCAGAGAGGACAGATCCAATAGCTGGTATGCAGTTAGGTACTGCCTCCCTAACTTGGATTATCAGCCTCTTAATGATATAAACCTGAAAGAAAAAAAGTCTGATGAGGGTTCCTAAGGTCAGCACTGATTATCTACTAATCATATACCAGTATCCCAAACCCAGAGTACCCCTAAAATATGGAAGAATAAAACTCAAGTGGGATAGCTGGGTATTTGGAAACCATATATTTTCACATGAGATTATTCTTGATCCATTTTCCATCACAAGGCATAGATGAAGAGATACTCTCACTATCTCCAGACCACCAAACATTAGTTTGCCATAATGACATGAACAGTTACAAGTCTCCCCACTCCCCAGGCCCCTAAGAACATGCTTAGATGTAATGCTGGCACTGTCATGTTGAAGTTGTATTGAGAGATTTTCTTCTTTGTTGAACACCAAGAATCAGTTCTGGGGAAAAAAATCTTTAAGTACTATAATTAACTTCAATTTAATTTCTCAGTGTCTTTTTTTTCTCCCAGCTGCTGCCAAGGTTCTCCTTCTGCCACATCAGTTACAGCAATATACATGAAGCTCAGGTCAGACATCCTGGAGCAATTTTTGTGAGGTTTCAGGGTGAGGTACTCAAGCCCTTCTAGGAAACTGGGAGTCAAACTAAAATCAGGATTGATTGTTAAAAAAAAAAAAAAAAAAACAGTTTCAAGAAGCCAGTTTATTTTTCTCAGTTTGGGGAAAAACTTTTAGGAGTTGAAATTTTAATACTTCGTGGTTTTCAAATTGTTTGAGTATAATACATTTAATCTTCAGTTCATTTTCTTTGTCATTTGTTAATATTTTTATTATTCCTTTCTTGCCTATTACTATTATTTTTCTCTATGTGTGTTCATTGCTTCCCTGGTGGCTCAGAGGTAAAGAATCCACTTGCAATGCAGACTTGAGTTTGATCCCTGGTTGGGAAGATCTCCTGGAGGAGGAAATGGCAACCCACTCCAGTATTCTTGCCTGGAAAATCCCACAGAGGAGCCTGGTGGGCTATAGTCCATGGGGTCGCAAGAGTTGGACACAACTTAGCGTCTAAATCACCACCATATATATTCATACATAGCTCTATGTGCATTTATTCTGCTAAGAATGAAGATCACTAAAAGTCTCAGAAAATGTATCCCTCTATTCTACTCCAGGGCTGTTTAAATTAAGGTCCTCACTTCTTTTAAAATCCAATTTATGTTACTTGGAAGCCACATTTCATATTATCCATTATAATGCCTGTTTACCCACAAGTTAATAGTGTACCAGACAGAACAAATGAAATAAAAATAGGATCTATTTGAGAAGTTAGGCTTCAGGCATAAAAAAAGGCCTACTAGGTAATAACCATAGAGAGAGGGCAGGATGAGGGCACTGGTGACTGACCCAAAGGCTAGAAGGCATCCAGTAGTATTCTGGCATTAACTGAGGAGTAAGACCGTGCATGGTATACTAATTGTGGGTTTAAAACGTGCATATGATTTCAGNAAAAGGCCTACTAGGTAATAACCATAGAGAGAGGGCAGGATGAGGGCACTGGTGACTGACCCAAAGGCTAGAAGGCATCCAGTAGTATTCTGGCATTAACTGAGGAGTAAGACCGTGCATGGTATACTAATTGTGGGTTTAAAACGTGCATATGATTTCAGTCTTCAAGATGCTCGCAGTGTAGACAGGGAGACAGATGAGAAGACAGAAAGTGAGTAGAAAGAGTAATGCTATAGGAATAGTGTAGGAAAGAGATTCCTTTCAATGGAGGTAGAGGAAACTGGGAAAAGTTCATAGAGATTATTGCATTTGAACCAAAACTTACAGAATGGATAAAAATTAAATAAACAGGAANCAGAAAGTGAGTAGAAAGAGTAATGCTATAGGAATAGTGTAGGAAAGAGATTCCTTTCAATGGAGGTAGAGGAAACTGGGAAAAGTTCATAGAGATTATTGCATTTGAACCAAAACTTACAGAATGGATAAAAATTAAATAAACAGGAATGAATGGTAAGGATAGCTACAGAAAATAGATTATGCTGTTATCATCTACAGAGGTGGGAAGGTGGAAGGCATGCACAAAGAATGTGTGATTAATTGAGAAATTACGGACTGTAGAATCGAAAGTTAAAAAAGTAAACCTCCTTTTGCATCATTTTGCCAGTGATTTATATTCTCTAAGATCAATGCGTCTCACTTTTTTTTTTAAGCCCACTTCCTTTCTGTAAGACTCTTAAGAATAAAAATTGAGATTTTTGTATTTATTGATAGGTATAAAGAAGAGGTTTTATTTTCCTTGTTGGGCTTCATAGCAATGTGTCTCCTGTATATAACCCCCTATCACTTTTCAGGCATGTCCATATTCTTGCAAAGGATAGATGTCTAGTCACTTAAAGATAAGATTAAATATTTTAAATATGAGATGGATAACACAATTTATACTCAGAGTTTAATGAATATGTCATTGACATTGACATGTCTTTTCCTTGCTCAGTTTACTTTTAATTTTATTCCATTGTGTAGTTCATATAGGATGTCTCCATTTATATCTTGAAAGCAATTGAAAGATACTAATTAAAATAATTTAATAATTAAATAATTATTAATAAGTAATTAATACTGAACTAATTTGACTTGATCCTAAATTGCCACATTCTGACCTTCCTCTTGGCTCAAGTGTGAATGACTGTTTTTGTTATATTCTTAAGTTCAAATTCAGTGTCATACTTTCCCAATAATTCTGACTAAAACACATCTAAATTTTATCCATTTTCTGGGCTTTAATTACTTCCAGAGTAACGTGGATATTACAGAATTTTAGGAATGCCATTTCTTTCTCCAGGGGATATTCCTGATCCAGAGATTGAACCAAGGTCTCCTGCATTGCAGGCAGATTCTTTACGGTCTCAGCCATCAGGGAAGCCCCTTTAGGAATGTCAGTCATTCTAAATATATGCAAACTGCCTTATTCTTTAAATTTGTCCCCTTATAGAGTGTAGCTTAATTATTTAATCCATTTAAAAGTTCTGAACAAGACTTTTGACAGGACAGGAATTGACGGCCATCCTCTGCATCTGGAATCTTCTTTTTGACTCTCCCACTTCAAAATCCTACTTTGGACAGCAAGAAAATTTTGCATTGTGGAAGGTTATTTGATTTTTTATACGTTTCCCTAGGCTTACATCTATCTATTATCTTAGGAGCCAGAAATCTTCCTTTTTTAGGAAAGTGTTTCATCATTATTTTGTTAGTCTTATAAAAATCACAGTATTTCAAATGACTATATTGTTTAAAGTGACTATTCATGTGCATATTGAACATATCGCAGGTCACAGATAACTCTTCATCCAAACGTTTACTATAAGGGTAGCTGGGTTCTGTTTTCACTTTCATTTATCTCTTTTTCAAGATGTGAAGGCAATACATTTTTTCTTGCCTCCATCTGCTTCCCTCACTCCCTCTTCTTTTGCTCACAGCATGGAAACTAGAGTTACAGCTCAGCTTGTTTTGTTTATGGAACTGTGCCAGAAGCAGTTTTGAAGGTGTTTTAAAAATGAAGACATCTGGCAGCTGGCATACTTACAATTCATTTGCCAAAGACAAGTTGCACGCTGCTGGAATTTTTAACTGAAGGTCACACACCAGGTAAGATGCAGTCAGGTGGAGCTGGTGTGTAGGAAGCCACACTGAAAACCTGTTAGCCCTGTGAAGCTGGGTGAACTAGCAAGAAGCATGCCTGCCTCCTTGTCCACCATCTCCCCCATGTCACCAGGCCCCCTTAGAAGAAGTAAGAGGAAAATAAATCCAAACAAGAAAAGCTGACAGCGAATCATAAAGCTCTGACATTTCTGCAGAAGCCTTGGAAAATAGACAAGAGGAAAGTGTTAAGAAAATAGAGATGAAAAGAGTATTTAGCATAGTGTTGGATATACATGGTTCTGTAAGTTGACTGGTTCAGTTTTTCAGAAAGAAATAGCCTAAGAGATTATTGGGTTTATGACTCACCTTGCTAGTGAATTTCTAACAGCTAACCAATGAATAACCCACTCCAGTATTCTTGTCTAGAGAATCCCATGAACACAGGAACCTGCCAGGTTACAGTCCATGGGGTCACAAAGAGTCAGACATGACTGAAGCGACTTAGTATGCACACACACCAACCAATTACTGCTCTGTGATTAAAAATTGACTTGGTGTCTGATAGCTTTAGAGTAGTTTTTTGGGATTATCTGTTTTAAAATCTTTTATTGTAACTGGAAATAACTAAACACTAGTGCCAGATCAATTTGTTTTGTAATTTTACACTGGGGTTAAATTAATGTTTTTTATACTTTTGTTCTTCTGGAACAGGAATTTAACATATAAACATGGGCATTTCATTATGAGGTTAACACTTGACCTAACAGAGAAAAGGAGGGAAATTATCCCACCACACTGACAATTTCTCTCTGACAAATTTCAGCACTTTAAAAGTAGTGTGGGCCATATTTGACATATAGGCAATGAGATACACGTTTATAAATCAAGAACTAGAGATTACTTCTGTTAGACCTTGATATATTTCCATGTAAAAAATCTGAGGTTTTTTCCCTTCTGTTCTAAGTCCAGGCCTGTTGTCTCGAGTGTTCTTGTTCAAAATATTATGCCTAGGGCTATTGGTTAGTGGAGAAGGAAGGAGATAGTGTTGCTCTTATGATTCTGTTGTTGGACCCTTACCTCACTGCAGATGGAGACAGAATTGTTGCCCTTGCAGAGGCTGCAAACCTGCAATCTAAGTGCAGGATATAGTCCAAATATATGTGCATTTGACTCACTCACTGTCCATTTGCAGAGTGTTCATAATTTTTTAAGTAAGTTGACAGGAGAATTCACAGTTTTAAAAATTTTGATTTCTGGCTTCTTTTTCAAAATCAGATCAGGCATCACCACCAACAATCCCTCATGAGAGTGGTCTGTCGGCCCTGGCCCCCACAATGCAATGGTGCAGGGCTCCTCAAGTGACCAGGCCCTGACACCCCTATTCTCTCCCCACGGCTGAACGCAAATTGCTATTTCTCTGTTTTTGCTGTTACTTTTCCAAACTCAAGAGTCAAGAAGAAAGTGAAATGTTTCTTATATCTTTGTCCCTGCCAAAAATGTGGAAATAGAAACATGTTTTTCTATTATCACAGTGATATTATCTCTCTTGTCCCAGGCAATTTCCTTCCTTACATGAAGCACCTCCTCTGTTCACCTCAAATTCTGGGGTTGGACACTCCAGGAGTTCAAGCTGCTTCCTGGCCCAGCCAGGATCACAAAACCTGTAACCCACATCAGAAATGCTGCAATATCACAAGTGGAGTCTTCTATTTTTAAAACTGAATTTATTTATTTTAATTGGAGGATAATTACTTTACAATATTGTGATGGTTTTTGCCATCCATCAACATGAATTTGCCATCGGCATACATGTGTCATCATCCATCCCTCAGTTCAGTTCAGTCGCTCAGTCGTCACCGACTCTTTGTGACCCCATGGACTGCAGCACGCCAGGCCTCCCTGTCCAACCCCAATTCCTGGAATTTACTCAAACTTGTCCATTGGGTGGGTGATGCCATCCAACCATCTCATCCTCTGTCGTTTCCTTCTCCTCCCACCTTCAATCTTTCCCAGCATNCGACTGAGCGACTTCACTTTCACTTTTCGCTTTCATGCATTGGAGAAGGAAATGGCAACCCACTCCAGTGTTCTTGCCTTGAGAATCCCAGGGATGGGGGAGCCTGGTGGGCTGCCGTCTATGGGGTTGCACAGAGTCGGACACGACTGAAGTGACTTAGCAGCAGTAGGATTACTTTATTGTTGGATATTTTTTATTTTTTCTTCCAGTTTCCTTGAGGTATAATTGACACACAGCTCTCTAAGGTCTACAGCGTAATGACTTGACTTCCCTATCCATATATACATATATGTGCTGTGCTTAGTCACTCAGTTATGTCCGACTCTTTGTGACTCCATGGACTGTAGCCCTCCTGGCTCCTCTGTCCATGGGACAGTTCTCCAGGCAAGAACACTGGAGTGGGTTGCCATGCCTCCTCATATATGTATATATACACAGACATATATACATATACTCTTTTTCAGATACTTTTCCATTATAGGTTATTATAAGATTAAATATAAGTCCCTGTGCTATAGTAGGGCCTTGCTGTTTTTCTATTTTATACATAGTAATGTATATCTGTTAATTGCAAACTCCTCATTTATCCCTCCCTCCAACCTTTCCCCTTTAAACCTTAAGTTTGTTTTCAGTGGGTCTATTTCTGTTTATATATAATTTCATTTCTATCATTTTTTTTAGATTCCACTGTAAGTGATATCATATGATATCATCATATTTGTCTTCATGTTATTTCAATTACTATGATGATCTCTAGGTCCATCCATGATGCTACAAATGGCATCATTTCATTCTTTTTATGGCTGAATAATACTCCATTTTATGTATATACCACATCTTTTTTATCCATTTATCTGTTGATAAACATCTAGGTTGCTTCCATGTCTTGGCTATTGTAGATAGTGCTGCAAAGACCTTTAGGATGCATGTACTTTTTAAAATTAGAGTTTTCATCTTTTCTGGAAATATGCCAAGAGTGGGACTGTTGGATCACACAGGAACTCTAGTTTTTTAAGAAACCTCCATACTGATCTCCATACTGGCTACACATTTCACATTTCCACCAATGAGTGTGGGAAGGCTCCCATTTCTCCACACCCTTCCAAGGACTTATTATTTATACACTTTTTGATGATAACCATTCTGACCAGTGTGAGATGGTACCTTATTGTAGTTTTGATTTGCCTTTCTCTAATAATTAGCAGTGTTAAGCATCTTTTCATGTGTCTGATGGTTATCCATATGTCTTCTTTGGAGAAAAGTCAATTTAGGTTTTTTTGCCCATTTTTTTTATTGTGTTGTATATTTTTTTGATATTAAGCTGAATATACTCTTTGTATATTTTGGAAATTAAGCCCTTGTGAGTTACATAATTTGCAAATATTCCCTCCCATTACATAGGTTTTCATTTTGTTTATAAAGTTAATTAGTTCCCATTTATTCATTTTTGCTTTTGTTTCCACTACTCTAGAATGCAGATCCAAAAAAATACTGATGCAATTTATGTCAAAGAGTGTTCTGCCTGTTTTCCTCTAAGAGTTTTAAAATATCTGGTCTTACATTTAGGTCTTTGATCCATTTTGAGTTTATTTTGTGTATGGCATTAGAAAATGTTCTAATTTCATTCTTTTACATGTAGCTGTCCAGTTTTCCCAGCACCATATATTGAAAAGACTGTCTTTTCTCCATTGTATATTCTTATTCCTTCTCTGTCATAGATTAACTGACTATAAGTGTATAGGTTTATTTATGGGGTTTCTATCTGCTTCCATTGATCTGTATTTCTGTTTTTGTGCCAGTACCATACTGATTTGATTACTATACTGATTTGAATAGTCTGAAGTCAAGGAGCATGATTCCTCCAGCTATATTCCTTCTTAACAGTATTTTGTTATTCAGGGTCTTTTGTGTTTCCATACAAATTTAAAAAATTTGTGTTTCAGTTCTGTTAAAAATGCCATTGGTAATTTGAAATGGGATTGCACTGAATCTGTAAATTGCCTTGTGTAGAATACTCATTTTAACAATACAATGATTCTTCTGATCCAATCTTTCCATCTGTTATCTTTCATTTCTTTCATCAGCTTCTTATATTTTTGAGTACAGGTCTTTTTCCTCCTGAGGTAAGGTTATTCCTAGATACTTTCCTCTTTGATACAGTGGTAAATGTGACTGATTCCTTAATTTCTCTTTCTGATATTTCATTGTTAGTGTATAAAAATGCAACAGATTTCCATATTTTCCATGTATTTTGCATCCTGCAACCTTATCAAATTCACCGATGCACTCTAATAGTTTTCTGGTAGCATTTTAAGGATTTTCTATGTTTGGTATCATGACATCTATAAACAGCAACAGCTTTACATCTTCTTTTCCAATTCAGATTCCTTTTATTTCCTTTCCTTCTCTGATTGCTGTGGCAAAGACTTGAACAAAAATGACAAGAGTGTATATGCAAATCAATCAATGTGATATGCCATATTAACAAATTGAAATATAAAAACCATATGATAATCTCAATAGATGCAGAAAAAGCTTTTGACAACATTCAGCACCCATTTATTATAAAAACTCTTTAGAAACTGGGCATAGAAGGAACCTATCTCAGCATAATAAAGACCATATGTGATAAACCCATAGCAAACATAAGCCTCAATGGTGAAAAACTGAAAGCATTTCCTCTAATATCAGGAACAAGACAAAGAAGCCCACTCTTGCCAGTTATTCAACATAGTTTTGGAAGTCCTAGCTATGGCAATCAGAGAAGAAAAAAAAAATAAAAGGAATTAAGATTGGAAAAGAAGAAGTAAAATGCTCACTACTTGGAGATGACCTGATACTATACATAAAAACCCAGAGATACTATTAGAAAACTACGAGAACTAATCAATGAGTTTAGTTAAGTTGCAGGATACAAAATCAGTACATAGAAATCACTTGAATTCCAATATACTAACAACAAAAAAAATAAGAAATAGGAATTAAGGAATCAATCCCATATACTGTTGCAACAAAAAGAATAAAATATCTAGAACTAAACCCACCTAAGGAGAAAAAAGAGCTGTATACAGAAAACTAAGACACTGATGAAAGAAATCAAAGACGACATAAACAAATAGAGATATTCCATGTTCCTGGGTTGGAAGAATCGATACTGTGAAAATGACTATACTACCAAATATAATCTACAGATTTAGTACAATCCCTATCAAATAACCAATGGCATTTTTCACAGAACTAAAACAAAAAATTTCACAACTATTATGGAAACATGAAAGGCCCCAAATAGCCAATCTTGAGAAAGAAGAATGGAGCCAGAGGAATCAGCCTTCCTGACTTCAGATTATACCACAAAGTTACAGTCATTGAGACAGTTTGATACTGACACAAAACCAGAAATCTAGACTAATAGAACAAGATAGAAAAGCCAGAGATAAACCCACACACCAATGGGCACCTAATCTTTGACAAAAGAGGCAAAAATATACAGTGGAGAAAATATAGTCTCTTCAATAAGTGGTACTGGGAAAACTGGACAGCTATGTGTAAGAGAATGCCAAACTACCGCACAGTTGCACTCATCTCCCATGCTAGTAAAGTAATGCTCAAAATTCTCCAAGCCAGGCTTCAGCAATACGTGAACCGTGAACTCCCTGATGTTCAAGCTAATTTTAGAAAAGGCAGAGGAACCAGAGATCAAATTGCCAACATCTGCTGGATCATGGAAAAAGCAAGAGAGTTCCAGAAACACATCTATTTCTGCTTTCTTGACTATGCCAAAGCCTTGGACTGTGTGGATCACAATCAACTGTGGAAAATTCTGAAAGAGATGGGAATACCAGACCACCTC
>SJYV01018739.1:1415736-1452966 GCA_006410875.1 Neotragus pygmaeus | reverse complement strand
GAACCTATCTGCAGGGCAGCAGTGGAGACACCAACAGAGAGCAGACTTGCAGACATAGAGGGTAGGGGGAGGAGAGGGTGGGACAGATGGAGAGAAGCACATGGAAACATACACACTACCATATGTGAAATAGATAGCCAGTGCGATTTGCTGTATGACTCGGGGAACTCAACCCGGGCCTCTGTGACAATCTAGAGGTGTGGGATGGGGTTGGGGGTGGGAGGGAGGCTTAAGAGGGAGGGGAAATATGTATACCTGTGGCTGATTCATGCTGATATATGGCAGAAGCAAGAATAATATTGGAAATAATAATTCAGTTAAAAATAAGTAAATTTTTTGTGGGAGGTGGGAGGGGGGTTCATGTTTGGGAGCTCATGTACACCTGTGGTGGATTCATGTCAATGTATGCCAAAACCAATACAGTATTGTAAAGTAAAATAAAGTAAAAATAAAAATTAAAAAATAATAATAAAAAATAAAATAAAATAAAAATGGCAAGAGTAGTCATCCTCATCTTGTTCCTGATCTTAGAGGGAATCCTTTCAGCTTTTCACTGTTGAGTATGATGTTAGCTGTAGGTTTGTGATACACGGCCTTTATTAGGTTGAGGTATGTTCCCTCCATGCCCACTTTCTGGAGAGTTTTTATCATAAATGGATACTTAATTTTATCAAAAGTTTTTTCTGTATCTGTTGAGATGATCATATAGTGTTTATTCTTTAATTTGTTAAGGTCATGTATCACCCTGATTGATTTGTGGATATTGAAAAATCCTTGCCTTCTTGGGATAAATTTCATTTGATCATTGTGTATGATCCTTTTAATGCATTGTTGGATTCAGTTTGTTAGTATTTTGTTGAGGATTTTTAATTATGTTCATTAGTGTTATTGGCCTATAATTTTCTTTTTGTAATATCTTTGTCTGGTTTTGGTATCAGGGTGATGGTGACCTCAAAGAATAAGTTCAGAAGTATTCCTTCCTCTATAAATTTTCAGAATAGTTTCAGAAGGATAGCTCTAAATGTTTTGTAGAATTCACCTGTGAAGTCATCCAGTCCTGGATTTTGTTTGTTGGGGGTTTTAAAATCATTGATTCAATTTCAGAACTTGTAATTAGTCTATTCATATTTTCTATCCTGTTTATTTTAAATATACCTTTAATCAGAGGTTGACCTTAGAGAAGTCATTCTGAGGACTTGCTGGTGGAGGACAGAGAAGATGGAGGGATGAGGAGCTCCAGGCACCTCATGTTAAATGTACTTATTTGTTATTATATCTCTCTCATATACTACAATGTAAGCTCTGTAAGAGAGGGCCCATATTTTATTCTCTGCTATATCTCCATCACTTTTAACAGTTCCCAGCACACAGTAGGTGTCCAGGAAATATTTGTTAACTGAATGACTACTTTCAGTAAAAATTTGAGGCCCAGAAAAGTTAAATAAAATGCTTTCCCACCTTATTACGTCAGAGTTTGATCTAAAACCTGAGTCTCCTGGTTCCCATTACAGGGACTATTCCAGTAATAGGAAAATCTGGGTTTCAGAATTTATATCCTGCCCTTCAAAATGGTATCAAAGTTGTAACAATGTCAAAACCAGAAATGAGACAGAAAAGAGTAGAATGACTTCCCACTTCTTTTCAAGATTATCCGAAGTCATTGCATACACAGTTTTTATTTTGCTGAAAAGTTAAAACTTTTGTTGATGATGTGGCTGCTAAATAACTAAAATAAAGGTCTTAAAAAAAATCCATAAATGATCTAACAAAGTTATTTATCAAACAATACAAATGAAAATGAAATTTTAAAAATTACCACAATTGTACCTCCTTCTTGTTGCACACACTTTATGTATTTTTCAAGGACTACAATTGAAAATTTGAGAATATAATTCCTCATAGTAAAAAGTTAAATTGTGTATAAATATAACAGATACTTATTTCCACAAAACTCACCAGTAATATGACATTTATGCAATTAGAAATAACCTTGAATCTCTTATCCCTCAGTTTAATAATCTATATATACTATAAGACTGAAAGGTTAAGAGAAGAATTATATTTCTCTGTAGTATTTATTCTTAGATATTTAAGTGGCAATATTAAGTAGCAATGAATCACTTCATCCACATGTAAAACTTCAGAGTTCTGTAAATAACTAGCTAGAACTGGGAAAATATTTTTAGAATAGCCAGGGACTATAAAATGAAGCTAATTCATAGAAGTCTCCAGTTAATTATAGAGAGATTACTAGACGATTTCTATAAAAATATACAAAGTAGGTTTAAGTCAACACAGATGGCAACATGTAACATGTCTGTATAAATTGAAAATTGTGTCCCTAATCATGCAATCATAAAAATGTCTCTCTTGCTAAGTTTCTAAAAACCATAACATTGTAAAATAAAACAAATAGTTTGCCAGAGTTTTCTTAAAAAAATTTTTACCTTAAAAATGGCCTTAATTTTTGATCTAGAAAAACTCACTTTTAGAAGATTACTCTAGGGAAATAATCAAAAGGAAGAAAAATGCTATATGTTTTGAAGATGTTCACTGTGGTATTATGTATATAACTGGAGAATCTAAAAACTTAGATGTCCAACTATAATAGGGAGATATTTAATTAAATTGGAGTTGATCTACTTAATATATAATCATTACACACAGTATAAAATGCTCCTTGTAAAAAAATGTTTAATCTGTGTGTGTATCATTAAAGAGTTCAATCCAAACCAACTCAGCTACTGTCATATGTGTATGTGTGTGTATACACACACATATGTAACTGTGTGAATGCCACTTAGGCTTAAGCGTAGGGAAAACAAAACTAGAGAAGTAGTACCCCTTATAAAATTCTTAAGAATGTTTAATTCTGACTGGTTAAGCCACATGCATTTGACACAGTGATAAAGACTTTTAGGTTCCAAGGGTAATTATAAGTCACACCTAAGCAATCACCATTTAGACTTTCTGATTCATTGCAGCTAGCCTGAAGCAGAGAAATTTAGTGTATTTATTCTGGGTATTTTGCTAGCCTCTTCAAGTCATTCTGGAATCCTTTATAGGTGATATGAAGTAACTGTATATTTCAGTGCACATCTTTGCTACAGAAACGTGATTTTCAGCTTTGCAGCCCAAGGATGCATTCCATGTGTGAATAGGGTCTTTGTGAAACAAGAGTAAAGTCATCAGCTTTTATGCCAGGAAGAAGAAATGTTCATCTTCTAATGTGCATATATGTAAGCCACCTCTTTAAAATCAGCCCCCTTAAATGGCAATGAGTGTGCTTGTGTGTATGACACATCAATGTCCATTAATTGCATGAAGAGAACTGAGATTCCAATGGCAAAATCTGTAAAAGTAGATATACAAAGAAAAGTGGAAGCATCTGCTTAGTATATACGACATTAGAGTTTAATTTTACCTCTGTGCTGCTTTTGTGTGACTGCAGTGTTACAGCAGAGCACATGAGCATAGCCGTGCAGTGTCAGCAGGTGCGTGCCACCAAATTACTGCCTTTAATTTGCATATTCATCCGCTAAGAAGCATGTCATTATCATATCAAAGGGATACTAAGCAACATCTAGCTTGGAGAGATGTGGCATAGTTTCAATAGGAGCAATTAATGCAAGATGAGGACTCTCTTTCTGTCATGTCTCCCAGGGCTAGCTGTAATCGGGCTGATTATTGGATACCAATAAGACCGAGGGCCCAGTTGGCACAGAATAAGAGAAGAACTGGAAAGAGAGCCTGCCAGTCCTCTCCACTGTACACTTGATGGCAATGTGATGCTCTGGTCACTCAAAAGAATCCTGTCCTTATTATAGATGCTATCTCTCTGCACTCATCTATTTCGGTTGTCATTAAATGACCAAATGCATTCCAAAAGTAATTATGTATTAAAAGAAAAATGATCTTGACTTTAGAGAGCATGGGAAATTTTTTTGAAAAAGACATTAAAATTGTACTTTAATAGAGGTTTTAGTACTTTAGGTAAATTTCATTCAAGCAAACATTTTTCTTCCTCCTTCAAGCATTTATTGGGCACCTAAGTATATATCAAACAGTATCAAGTGATGAAGGTGCAAATGCAAACTAGTCACAGTCCCTAATCTCAGCTTGCAGTTGAACAGGGGGAGACAAACATGTAAACCAAGCAAAACCTGAATAACACTTCTTACTTACTGTTTATTAACTTAGGAAATGTCACAAACATGCAGAACCATCTTGCCGATATAACAGTAAGGACATGTGGTGTTATTTCTTTGTGGAAAGACTTTAAGAACAGAATTTTAAATTTTAGTTTAGTTTCAGAAATGATCTCACTTTCTCTCTCCTAATGGTAGCAGCTAAAAGCAGTGTACAAATATGAATACTTGAACAGTAGAAGTAGAGACAATTGTTTCAATTATTCTGTTGTTTTTTAATCTTTCATTGGATGTATTGGTATAAGCAAGTGCTTTTTAAAAACAGGAACCATTAATAGCTTGCTTCCTGTGGTGTATAAAATGGGATGGTATACACATACACTTTCATTAATTTATTCAACAAATAGTTTTTGAGCACTCACTATGTGGTAAGCACTGCTCTAAGCACTGAGGGTACAGCTGTGAACAAAATGGGCCAAGTGCCTGTCCCTGAGTTTATACTCACACATGCTCCTCTGTGTGAATATATCCACTGAGCATATGCCTAATGAAAAGTTCAATGACATTCATTCAATAAGCACTTAATAACCACGTTATGTGTCAGACTAGGGAAATGAAAGGAACATGAAGTTTACCTTGGAAACTACAAGCCAAGAATGAATACAAGAGAGCTACCAAATGATCTGTAGACCAAAAACCACATATCTTATGTGAAACAAAAATAAAACAGTATTCTTTTATGGTTGTCCAACCTTATAAGTAATTTCAGATATCAACCAATCATCTCAGTATAACCCCAGAAAGTTCATCAACCACCTTCTTATCAATTGCTATTAAAATTTCAGAGGTGAAGTGTTGAAACTTATTGAGCATCAGAGCTAGGCACTTTGGGTACATCATCTTTCTTAATACTCAGACGAACACTGTGATAAATGCTAATATCCCCAATTTGCTAGTAAGGAAACTAAAGCTCAGAGAGTTTTATATCTCCCAAGGTCACTCAGTTAGTAAGTACCAGGATCAGAACTCAGAATTTGCTAATGTCTAATGAGAAATCTGTATGCAGGTCAGGAAGCAACAGTTAGAACTGGACATGGAACAACAGACTGGTTCNAGAATTTAAGGTCAGTTTTCATTCCAATGCCAAAGAATGCTCAAACAATTGTGAGTGCACAATTGCACTCATCTCACACGCTAGTAAAGTAAGGTTTAAAATTCTCCAAGCCAGGCTTCAGCAACATGTGAACCATGAACTTCCAGATGTCATCTGCATATCTAAAGCTATTGAGTTTCTTCTGGCAATCTTGATTCCAGCTTGAGCTTCATCCAGCCTGGCATTTCTCATGATATACTATGCATATAAGGTAAATAAGCAGGGTGACAATAAACAGCCTTGATGTACTCCTTTCCCAGTTTTGAACCAGTCTGTTGTTCCATGTCTGATTCTAACTGTTGCTTCTTGACTTGCACACAGGTTTCTCAGGAGGAGGTAAGGTGATCTGATAAATTTTCATCTCTTTAAGAATTTTCCAGTTTGTTTTGATCCACACAATAAAAGGCTTTAGTGTAGTCAATGAAGCAGAAGTAGATGTTTTTCTGGCATTCTCTTGCTTTCTCTATGATCCAACAGATATTGGCAATTTGATCTCTGGTTCCTCTGCCTTTTCTAAATCCAGCTTGTACATCTGAAAATTCCTTGTTCACGTACTGTTGAAGACAAGCACAAAGGATTCTGAGCATTACCTTGCTAGCATGTGAAATGAGCACAATTGTACAGTAGTTTGAAAATTCTGTGTCATTGCCCTTCTTTGGGATTGGAATGAAAACTGACTTTTTCCAGTTCTGTGACCACTGCTGAGTTTTCCATATTTGCTGGCATATTGAGTGCAGCACTTCAACAGCATCATCTTTTAGGATTTGAAATAGTTTAGCTGTAATTCCATCACCTCCATTAGCCTTGTTCATAGCAATGCTTCCAAAGGCCCACTTGACTTCACTCCAGGATCTCTGGGTTTAGGTGAGTGATCATGGTTATCCATGTCATTAAGACCTTTTTTTGTACAGTTCTCCTGTGTATTCTTGCTACCTCTTCTTAATATCTTCTGCTTGTTACTATATAGACAAAGAATTAACAAACCTCCTAAACTGAGTTTGTTTTGACCCAATTCTACATGGAGTTTGTATAGCCTGGTTTGTTAAAGTACTGAAGCAAAGCAAACCTTTGAATATTGGTGCCTGTTTGCTGTAGGGATCAAATATCTTCACCGGACTAACATTCAACTTCACATGTATTAGGCCCAACCAGGCCTCTAGCTACTTTGAATAGTTAAGTTTTAGCACAGGTCATGGCAAACCTTGCATCTTTTCTGATGCATCAGGCCTGTTCTTGGTACTACATGCAAAGCTCAGTTTGATCAATCAGTCAAAAAACGATATTGGCTGTTAACTTTTTTAAAATAAGAAATTGGACTAATTTAACTCATCAAATCTACTAAGGTAGATTAATTTGTATGTGTAGACCAATTACAATATTAATGTCACTACTGTATTTTATTGTTGAAAAAATTCATGGTAATTTTTATGTGGATCAATTCAAATATTACTAGATCTGAAGAGAAGGAAGAAGAAAGTAGAAAATATAATTATTTAGTCATGGCAAAATGTGACACAATTTTTGCTTTAAAATAAACTCCATGCATTATAGATGAGTATTTGTTTTTAGAGGCTCGTTCAGTCAGGAAAAAAAAAAAAAAACAACTTGCAAATTACTTCCTTCTTTTGGAATATGTCTTTACCAGTAAGTGTACTGGAAATTATTCTACATTAGAGTGGTTTCTAAAGTAGTCCTAAAATTAGAAAATTTACTTCAGACATAACTTATTTTGATACATCATAAAATTTTGTGAAGAATAATTTTGAAGCGAGGTTTAAGATTGCAGTGTTCTCTATTTTAGTGAATAGAGAGCTGGATAGTAAATTTCAGAATTTGGATATTCATCCAAAATTAGAAGCTAAAGAAGCACTGGAGTTTGCACAATTAAGGCATGGATGTGTGGAGGCCTCATAAGCCTACTTTCTCAGGTCACCAGTATATGTTAAATAATCACTCAGCATCTGTTAAAAACCCCCTGTCTCAGTTAATTTTAGCTCATTTATTCTCAAAGCATCAGTAAGAATACTGATAAAAATCTATTTTACATACAGAATATAGTAGTAGTAGTTTAGTCACTAAGTCATGTCCGACTCTTTGTGACCCCATGAACTATAGCCTGCCAGACTCCTCTGCCCATGGGATTCTCCAGGCAAGAATACTGGAGTGGAGACAAACTTTGCTAAAGGTGAGGTTGAAATTGCATAAAGTTTAAATTGCGAATTGAGTACAATATTGTAGCCTATATAACATGTGGTGGGTAGGAGGAGGGAGGGTATGTATGCATAGGCATGTATGTACATATACATACATATATACAAATATCAAATATATATAATACTTATAACAGGCTTTGATATGGAGGTCATAATATCAATTTTTTTTTACATTTTTATTGTAGTGGCTTTACAACGTTGTGTTAATTTCTACTGTAAAGTGAAACAGTAGAAATATATATGTATGTCCCCCCTTTTTGGATTTCCTTCCCATTTAGGTTACCACAGAGCATTGAGTAGAGTTCCCTCTGCCTTAGAGTAGGTTCTCACTAGTTATGTATTTTATACATGGTATCAATAGTGTATACATGTCAATAAAAATCTCCCAATTCATCCCGCCCCCCTTCCTTCCTTCTTGATATAAATATTTGTTTTCTATGTTTCTATTTCTGCTTTGCAATTATTTACAATACATTGCTATTGTCTATACCAATTCTTCAGATTCCACATATGCACATTAATATACAGTACTTGTTTTTCTTTTTGACTTCAGTCTATACAACAGTCTCTAGGTCCAGACACATTTCTACAAATGATCCAATTTTGTTCCTTTTTACAAGTAAGTTGCAAAGAGTCAGACATGACTGAGCAACTGAACTGAACTGAATATTCTGTTGCACCTACGTACTACATATTCTTTGTCCATTCCTCTGTTGATGTACGTTTAGGTTGCTTCCATGTCCTGGCTATTGTAAACAGTGCTACAGTGAACACTGGGGTGCTTATGTCTTTTTGAATTACGTTTTTCCCTGGATATACACCCAGTAGCAGAATTGCTGGATCACATGGTGGTTCTATTTTTTAAGGAATCTCCATACTAACTGTATCAACTTCAGTTCAGTTCAGTCGCTCAGTCGTGTCTGACTTTTTGCGACCCCATGAACCGCAGCACGCCAGGCCTCCCTGTTCATCACCATCTCTGAGTTCACTCAGACTCGCGTCCATCGAGTCTGTGATGCCATCCAGCCATCTCATCCTCTGTCGTCCCCTTCTCCTCCTGCCCTCAATCCCTCCCAGCATCAGAGTCTTTTCCAGTGAGTCAACTCTTCACACGAGGTGGCCAAAGTACTGAAGTTTCAGCTTCAGCATCATTCCTTCCAAAGAAATCCCAGGGTTGATCTCTTTCAGAATGGACTGGTTGGATCTCCTTGCAGTCCAAGGGACTCTCAAGAGTCTTCTCCAACACCACAGTTCAAAAGCATCAATTCTTCGGCGCTCAGCCTTCTTCACAGTCCAACTCTCACAATCCCACTATCAATGCAAGAGGGTTTCCTTTTCTTTACACCCTCTCCAGCATTTATTGTTTGTAGATTTTGTGATGATGACCATTCTGATTGGTGCGAGGTGAAATCTCATTGTATTGTTAGTTTTGGTTNCTCACAATCCCACTATCAATGCAAGAGGGTTTCCTTTTCTTTACACCCTCTCCAGCATTTATTGTTTGTAGATTTTGTGATGATGACCATTCTGATTGGTGCGAGGTGAAATCTCATTGTATTGTTAGTTTTGGTTGGCATTTCTCTAGAGATGTTGAGCATCTTTTCATGTATTTGTTGGCCATCTGTATACTTTTTTTGGAGAAATGTCTATTTAGGTCCTGCACCCATTTTTTGATTGGGTTGTTTTTTTGAATGATTATCAAATTCTTTATGATAACATATGTTTGTTAGTTAAAAACAACAAAACCCAATTCAAACTGATGAAAAAATAAATGGTGTTTATTAGCTGACATAGACCTGGCTTCATTCAATGGCAAGTGGTGCCATCAGGGAATCTCTATCTTGGATTTTTTCTCAGACTGTCTCCACTTGGCATCAAGATGTACTGAGAAGCCTCCCTCTCCACAAACCTCCCTTCTGTTGTGGACATTCTAGCTACCCCTCTAGAAAGAATTGTTCTTCAATAGCTCTAACAGAAAAGCCCAGTTCAGCACCCTGATTAGCCTGGCTTGGGTCACCCGTCTGCCCTGTACCAATCACTATGGCCTGAGGGAAAGTGTCCTCTTACTGCCTAGGGCTAGGTCATGTGCCCACCCTTATATCTGGGTGAAGAATGAAGGAGCTTGGGTCATTCTGCCTCTCCAAGCCACGTGCAGAGGGTCCTCTCCCTGGAAAAGAGAGCTCAGTTACCAGGAGGGTGTGGAGAAGCACAGCAGTTAATTAAAAACAACATATGCTCCACTTGAACATACAAGGCTCATTGCATTTAGCCCCTGCCTTCCAGCATAGCTGTATTAGTTCTCATTTCCCATAAATACATCAGTTACTAGAGTTTCCTGAATTTGATATGTTTGCTCGATGAATTAATGAACACTGTATCAGTAGAGGTGAAAGTGAAAGTGAAGTTGCTCAGTCGTGTCCAACTCTTTGCAACCCTGTGGACTGTAGCCCACAAGGCTCCTCCGTCCATGAGATTCTCCAGGTAAGAATACTGGAGGGGGTTGCCTTTTCCTTCTCCAAGGGAATCTTCCCAACTCAGGGACTGAACCCAACTCTCCTGCATTGCAGGCAGACACTTCAACCTCTAAGCTACCAAGGAAGCACTGAGCTACCAGTAGAGGTACCTTCTGATTAGGTATCTACTGATTAGTAGGTACAAGTATCTACTGATTGAGCTATCAGTAGAGGTACCTCTACGCTATTACTGGCTATATGGAAAACTTGAAGCCTACCTAAACTAACTGAAGATTCCATATAACTTAAAGATAACCAATCTTGTTCCTAAATGATCATTATTATTCCATAGAATGTTGCATAAATATGAAGGTGGGTTTATTAATAATGATTTTTCACGATAAAAGTACTTCTATCTATGTATGTATCTAAGTATCAGGCTCCTCTCCCAGACTGAAGGCAGGAATCCCACTGTATTTGCATCTTTCAAAGCACCTCTATGATGCCATGTGCATACTATCTGCTTAGTAAAAGTTTTTGAACTGAAATGAACAGTGGACTCGAGTTTTGAGGCAGAGCACTTTCTGTTTTCTGAAAATAGGAGGGCTATTTTCCTTCAAGCAGCTATTAAATGCCATAATTTACATATGTATATTTAATAAAGAGACTCTGTTCTAAGTATAAACATTCTGACTTCATAGTAGTTGTCCAGATCACCTTGTATAATAAAAATTGTGTTGTCTTATTTTTAGGTTGACGTTGAGTACTGGGTTGTTTTAGAAATATTAGAGTCTATGGGTGAGAGATTTCCCTCTACTATTTGCAGCCAGATTAGTGTAACCTGTTTTTTTTTTTTTTTAATAATATGGAGATTTTTAGAAGGCAGTAAGAATATCCACAAATTATAATTTATTCTGTGAACTTTTTCACTGTAAATATAGGTCAAATCTTCCATTTATGCTATTATCAATAAATAATATTAGCATAGTAGTTTATAGTCTATAAATGCTTTCCTGTTCATAAATTTCCTATGGTCATAAATTTCATAAGTCACATAAAAAAATCACTTATGGTTTTAGCTGACAGTAAATGAACCAATAAGTGTTTAGTTGCCATGAAATGTAACACAATTTCAGACTGCATTAATAGAAGTAAAGTATCTGAACTAAGGAGGTGATAGTTTCACTGCAGTTTGTGCTAGTTAGAAAATATCCAGGCCATTGTGTTCACTTCTAGGCTTCACTGAGTTTAAGACAGGCAAAGACTGACTCAACTGGAGCTTGTCCAAAGGAGAGCAACTAGGAGGATGTGAGATCTGGGAAGGCCAAGTCACATGAAGAACACCTGACAGAGCTGATGATATTGGGTCTAAAAACATAACTGAGAAAATGGCAATTGCCTTTATTAATAGGGCTATCATAAGGAAGAATTAGACCTTCCCACATGTTTATTTAGAATACAGAACTGTGACCAAGAGCTGAAAGCTACATAATTCAGTTCAATATATTTAAAGCCCTAATGCTCAAAAAGTTGTTTCCAATGACATAATGATTTACCTGTCACTGGAAGTGATAACTCAAAATCTACATGATCATTTATCAGGAATCTCCACCATCTGTTAGTATGTAACTTGGACAAGTTACTTTCCCTCTCTAACTAAGCCTCAGAGTTTTTTTTAATCTTGAAAACAGATTTTTAGGATTGCTGTAAGGAACGCATGATGTGATGCAAGTTAAGCCATCAACACAGTCAAGCATTATTATCAGAACAGCTTGAGAAGGGCACCTCTAAACAATGCAAGAATACCAAGGTAAATATCAGAGTTTAATGACGTAGGCTCTTATACACAACCAAAGGTTGACAAAGGTTTGCCCTCATTATGTCATACATTGACTGATTTTAATGATTCTCTTGTCTTGAATTTTACTGTAAGCCTTAGCCGAGGGAATTTCCATTTTTTTTTTAATAATCAAAAACTTTTTATGGAATATCTCACTGACTTTATGGAATGCCATAGAGTATTAATGTTAAACATTTGGGAATGAGAGTTACTCAAGAGGCAGCAGAAATGAAAGAGTGTGGTTGTTGAGCCAAGCAAAGGTCAACTTATAGTTTGTGATGTACCATATGCATCCAAAATAACTCAGGACACTTAAAATGGAATACTGAGAACAGAAATATATAATTTATGGGAATTTATCCCATTCACATTGCAAACATTTATTAAGCACCACGTGTCAGCATTTAAAGAATAAAAGCTGAATACAGGAAATATAGAAATAACTATAGGAAATGATGCCTGTCCTCAGGATTTTATACAGTATAGTCTGAGACAGAGAAATATATA
The DNA here is from genome assembly GCA_006410875.1 of Neotragus pygmaeus. Classification (NCBI taxonomy): domain Eukaryota; kingdom Metazoa; phylum Chordata; class Mammalia; order Artiodactyla; family Bovidae; genus Neotragus; species Neotragus pygmaeus. The sequence continues at coordinate 1,440,652 of SJYV01018739.1, read as the reverse complement.
GAACTCAGCATAAATCTAAACAAAACAATTTTAACCAAATGCTGTCGGAAAACAGAGTAGGAAGCAATGAATATAAAAGAACCATAATTCTAGTGCAGGGAGCTGGGCAGGTTTTGCAGAAGTGAAATTTGTAGGTCCCATCTTTGTTTCTATGATGAAAGGAGGACAAACATTCAAGACCTTGGGGATAGCATTAATCAAGGTGAGGAGATATGGGAGAGCACCAGTCATGCAGGGATGGCAAGCTGTCTGGAGTGACTTGAATACAGGAGGTTGTGGGGAAGGAAGGAGTGACAGATGAGCCTGGAAAGGCAAGTGTGGTCAGATGTTAAGAAGTGGAAAACCATGCTAAGTAAATAAATCAAGAAAGGATAATTGGGGGATAAGTTTCATCAAGTATATTCACTTTATGTATTCCATGTTGGGCTGTTAATAACTTCTTTAGACCAGAAGGCATCAAAACATTCCAGAAAGGTTCCTGAACTTATATTGAGACAATAGGTAGATATGGTTCCTGTAGTCAACCACTGTCCTGAGTTTAAAACAATAAAAACATAAACAAACCAAAGAAAAAAATGAACACACTATCTTGTTAAAAGTCCGCTTGTTTATTTCTCAATTTTAGTTCTATCTGATCTCAAAAACCTCTTAAGCAGAAATATAGTTCCTGCGCTAAGGAAGGAAATTCCTGCATATGATACCTAATTATTATTAATTTCCACCAGTAATACTTGTAAGGAATAACCAGCAAATAGGCTTTTTCCTCTTTGAAATTTTCATGAACAAATCTACCATGTAATTTCTGCTATTTGCAAACTGGAGTATTCTAAAGATGACAGTAGAGCAAGCTTTTACATGTGTGTGCATGACAATTCCGGGCTACTTCCAAGCTCAACCTGTGAATTAGGGATGCAATTTCCTCTCAGTTTACTGCCTTAAACTAAAAACATATCAAAAATATCTAAGAGCATAATACTTCCAATACTCTTTGACTCAGCTTTCTAAGAATTTATCATTGAAATTCTTCATACATATATTCAAAGATTTTATTGCACAGATATTTTTGCCTTCAATAGCAAAAGGAGGGAAATCTAAATGTCCAATAAAATGAAATTAATTAAATTATGACACAGCCATATGACAGTGAAATATTTTACANTCATACATATATTCAAAGATTTTATTGCACAGATATTTTTGCCTTCAATAGCAAAAGGAGGGAAATCTAAATGTCCAATAAAATGAAATTAATTAAATTATGACACAGCCATATGACAGTGAAATATTTTACAGCCTAATAAAAACAGAGTATCCATTATGCTCACAATATAGTGTTAAGTAAAAAAGCATATTACAAAATAGTCTGTACTATATAATCTTATTTTTATAAAAATTAATGCATATGCATAGAAAAAGAATGACATTTATTTTTACATTATTCTTTGGCCTTTCTGTATCTTATTGAATAAATACATAGAAAACAATATTTCTTAGGGAAAGAATTTGAAAGTTATAATTTTAATGGCATGTCAGTAGACTTGTATTTTGAAGCTTAAAACATCAATGCATTTGTAACATTCAATTGGTGGTTAAGGCATTTTTCAAAACAACTTTAATTCTTCACTTATGTGAAACTCATAACAACAGTGAGACTGATATCGTCTAGGACCCCCAAAAGAAAAAAGATGAATAGTTTAATTGTAGTTGAGAAGTGACTTTTTTTCCCCTATAACTGTATAGTCAGAATGGTTCTTTTGGTCTTTTGGTTCAATCTGACAGTCCCAAGCTCTAGATCTGTTGGTTGTATATGTGTGAACCACATGGAGTGAGTTTGGAAGAAGTCAAGGGTATAAAAGTGATGAAAAGGGACTTTCTGCTTGGATGGGTCTGCTTTGAATGCTAGTACAACTGTGACAAGAAGGGAAATACCTTTGAAAGAAAGAATCAGGAAGCTACTTGGAAGAGAGAGAGAAGGATCTCGGTGGTTAGAAGGAAACCTTTATAGCAGCACGTTTTCATGCTAAAGATGAAAAAAAAAAGGTTTTCCAAAGAGCAGAACTGAGATTATGAAATGACTGATGTGACTTTCAGTGTCCCGGGCTATGTGATGATCAGATGCAGGATGGCCAGTGTGTGGCACTGTGCTCAGCAGAACTTGAACTGATCACTCACCCTTTGGCCAGGTGACTCAGATAAGAAACCTGAGACCTCTCTTGTGAAAATGATGGGGGAGATAGGGGAAGAAAGAGAAAGGTAAATCTTGAGATATGTGTACAAAAGCAATGGCATAGGAAAAAAGCACAAAAACATAATTTGATATGGTGTGATAATCAAACTAAAGCCCTTAGTGAAAAGAGATGCAGTTTCTCCAACAGTCAACCCAATGAAAGACGAAATAATACAGATGAAAGATTAAGAAAGTCATAGCTATCATCATGACCATAGGAGCTACTTTTAAAGAAAGATACTGCAACCAGAGAAAGTGGGAGTCCTCTTGCATGGTATGTCTGATTTAATATCCAAATGCCCAATTCTGACAGTTTTCAAGACTCCGTCCTCAGAAACNAAAAAAAAAAAAATGATGGCGTCCTGAGTGTTAAAAGCACTGCATAGCACTTTTGTCCAGGTTGATTAGCTCCTTAATGCAGACAACCTAGAATTAGTTTTGTAGTTTCCAAATTATAAACTCTTACAGAGTGAAATGTGTTTTTCAAGGACAAAGCACAACCCGCCCCCAAGTCTGACCAGGAAGTCACACAACTTTTCAAGTGGAAACTTACTTGTGGGACTTAATGACCCATGTCACTTCCATTAACGAAATGAAATATACCACACTTCCCGAAGTCTCTTTAAATTACAGATTTGTCTAAATGGTTCTTCTCAGATAAACAACTGCAAAAATTCCCTCCAAACTATAGAAGCGTACTGGATGCATACAGAAGCATATGATGATCTAGAAAAAAAATTCATGAAGGAAAATAAGGGGAATAAGTCACAGTTGATTTCTTCACTCTTCAAGCAGCAGCAGATACTTGAAAGTGTTAGTCGCTCAGTTGTGTCTGACTCTTTGCGATCCCATGGACTGCAGCCTTCTAGGCTCCTCTCTCTCCAAGGAATTCTCCAGACAAGAAGACGGGAGTAGGTACCATTCCCTTTTCCAGGGTATCTTCCCGATCCAGATATGGTAGGTCTAACACATACAATGAACTATCTCTTGGATACTGAATGCTGAAATAGATTAAGTATCTTCTGCAGGGCTTCCCTGGTGGCTCAGATGGCAAAGAATCAGTCCGTAATGCAGAAGACCTGGATTCGATCCCTGGGTTGGGAGGATCCCCTGAAGAAGGGAATGGCAACCCACTCCAATACTCTTGCCTATAAAATTCCATGGACAGAGAGCCTTGCGGGCTGTAGTCCATGGTGTTGCAAAGAATCAGACACAACTGAGCAACTAACACTTTCACTCTCAAGTATTTTCTGCTGATGGAAGAGTGAAGAAATCAATTGTGCTTTCATCAAGTGGGGTCCATACACTAAATCAGGGCTCTCAGCCCTCACTGTACCTTGCAATCATCGGGGAAGCTTTGAAAATTCCTGATTTTTCAAGCCTCACTCCAGACCACAGGGTTTTTAATTTCCCCAGGTGATTCTGAAGTGCCGGCAGAATTTAGAAACAGTGCTCAAAACCAGTGGTTCTCAAAATAAGCAACAGCAGCATCTGGGGACTTGTGAGATATGCAAATTCTCCAACCCCACCCCAGCCTCTCTTGAAACAGAAATTCTGGGGGCGGGACCTAGCAATCCTGTTGCCACACGCCTCCAGGTGATTCTGCTATAAGCAGCAGTGCTACTCAGAATCACTGTTCTGAATATAAGGGCTGCATCCTTCCACCTGCAGCTTAAGGGAACACAAGCCTAACCTGCCCCAAACACAGCTTGAGACCTGCGACTTTCGTCTAAAACCAGAAGCCGCTATTGACACAACACCCAGGCCTCTGGCTTTAGGTAAATTTTGTGAAGTATCCTGTGAGTGTAAACTGTGGGACTTTAATGTAGACATGAACAACAGAAGTCCCGGGCCCCAACTCCAGAGCTGGTCCTGTGAGGCAGGCTGGTCTGACATAGAGCATCTACAGGGATCACAGTCAATAACTCATGGCCAACATTTGGGGGTTTCCTTGCAGGATACATTACACTTTCTTCCAGCTGCCAAGGTTTTTGCTCAGGGANGTGACCAGAGGGTTAGACAGTAATGGTAACATCCCCTCTGAGGAGTCAGCCCGGAAGTGTACAAGCAGGAAACGCCTGCAAGCTCCTCAGGGTCCCGATTTTGCAATGAGATGGATGATCCAGCAATTGCTCTGTGACAGTCCCTAGTGCTGTGGCCGGGACACCTGCAGAGAGGGAGCGCCCCCAGCCCGGCGCCCAGGACGGGGTCCACCTCGCGCCTTCCATCCTGAGGATGCAGGGATCGGAAGCCCACTTCACAGATGTGACAATCGAGGCCCAGAGTGTCCANGTGCTGTGGCCGGGACACCTGCAGAGAGGGAGCGCCCCCAGCCCGGCGCCCAGGACGGGGTCCACCTCGCGCCTTCCATCCTGAGGATGCAGGGATCGGAAGCCCACTTCACAGATGTGACAATCGAGGCCCAGAGTGTCCAGATGGGGAACAGCGTGCTCAGGCTCTCCCAGTGTCGAGTGCTGAAAACACGGTGGATTAAAGAAGGCAGATCTTACTTTCCCAGTGATTTCAAGGCTTTCTTTAATAATTCAACAAAGGTAGTGAAGGTGAAAGCCACTTAATCATGTCCGACTCTGCGACCCCGTGGACTATCCATGGGATTCTCCAAGCACGAACACTGGAGTGGGTAGCCTTTCCCTTCTCCGGAGGATCTTCCCAACCCAGGTCTCCCGCATTGCAGGCGGATTCTTCACTAGCTGACCACCAGGGAAGCCCCTGGGGGCTAAGTCGATGCACGCTTTCAACTGAGGTGCCGGGGACACAGCAGGCATTTTAGGAAGAGTCACTCGTGGAAAGCCCAGTTCAGTCTGACGCGTCTTCCATCCCCCCCCCCAGCTCAGACCCAGCTCGGGGCTCAACGCCACAGTGGGGAGGGCAGGCGCCTTCCTCTGCGGCTCCGACACGCCCAGGGTGGGTGCCTGGGGAGGAGGGGCACGCCGCCGCGGAAGTCTCATGCTGACTGCGTGCCTCAGGGGAGCACGCTCATTTTCTTACGTTTCAAGTTGGGAAGTAGCTGCCGGGTAGCACACAGCGTCACGGCTCTGTGTGTGCCCTGCAGAGTGCTCACCGCAGGGGGCTGCTCGGCGTCCATCGCTGCACGCGGTCGCAGGCGTCTTCTCGTGATGGGAACTCGGAATGGCTGCCCTCGCAGCAGCTCCCGAGCCTCCAGATCCGGAGGGCTGCCCACAGTCCCCGTGCAGCGCAGCACACTCCCGGGACTCAGGCCCNGGGCAGGAGGAGAAGGGGATGACAGAGGATGAGATGGCTGGATGGCATCACCGACTCGATGGACATGAGTTTGAGTGACCTCCGGGAGTTAGTGATAGACAGGCAGGCCTGCCATGCTGTGATTCATGGGGTCACAAAGAGTTGAATGTGACTGAGCAACTGAACTGAATGAGTGGGAGAATTATTCCAACTATTTTGTGGAAGGGGTGGAGATTTCCAGGATTTGGGCCACCGCCCACTCCTTGGTCTTTTGACAGTGCCTTGGAACTGTCAAGGCACCCTGGGTATGTCACTTCACTTGCTGATTGAAGATCAAGGTCTACTCTTATCTGCCATCATGGTCCCATCTGATTCTAATCGCTTTATGTTGTGTCCTTGAGCTATGTCATCCTTGCCTCTTTCTTTCCCTCCTGTTACATTATTGCCTCAGTACACAACAAAGTGCTTAACAGTCCTGTCGGACTCTTTGGGACNATCATGGTCCCATTTGATTCTAATCGCTTTATGTTGTGTCCTTGAGCTATGTCATCCTTGCCTCTTTCTTTCCCTCCTGTTACATTATTGCCTCAGTACACAACAAAGTGCTTAACAGTCCTGTCGGACTCTTTGGGACCCCATGGATTGTAGCCCACCAGGCTCCTTTGTCCATGGGATTCTCCAGGCAAGAATACTGGAGTGGGTTGCCAGAAATTTCCTTCTCCAGGACATAGATAAACAGTAGATTTTTTTTTTAATGAAGAGAGGAAGAGAAGAAAGAAAGAAGCTTGCAAGAACCAAAGGATGGTTCTTCCGACCAGAAGTTTACATGATCAGATTTGCATTTTTAACAGATTACTCTGACAGCATTGGGGAGAATAAATTGGAAAAAGGGATGTATTTTTTAAATTTTGTTTAACATTGGAAGGCTTAGTTGCTGGAACAGATAATTAGGAACTCCTCCCTATCTTAATCCAGTTTTCTGATAAGCCCCACCTGGCATGTGTCTGAGGGGTGACATAACAGAATTCCACTCCTTCTGTATCTTGTAAAAATATACTCCAAGATACCATCTACCAGATAATGTAGTGTCCCTCGTAGAGCCTTCCTGTGATAAATTTCTCTCAAAATCTAAGTAAGGAAAGACTCAGTCATATACAACAGGTGTACACTTCACTATCTGATACTGTATAATACTGAGTAGGCCAAATCGTTCTTTTGGATTTTCCCGTAAGCTCCTACCCAATACATTGCTTGCTTGTTTGTGTGCTCAATCATGTCTGACTCTTTGTGACCCCATGGATGGTAGCCAGTCAGCCTCCTCTGTCCATGGAATTTTCCAGGCAAGAACACTGGAACAGGTTGCCATTTCCTACTACAAGGGATGTTCCCAACCCAGGAATTGAACCTGCATCTCTTGTATCTCCCGCCCTGTTAGGTGGAATCTTTTCCACTGGGCCACCTGGGAAATCTCTCCCAATACATAATTTGAAATCTTTCTAGAGATGTTTCTGGAGTGTTAACTTTTTCCAATCAGCATGTGCATCAGAGATTATGCCTTTTAATTTAAATTCTCTTGTATCCATAGTAATGCCTAACAATGCTAAAGCACACTCATTCCATTGTGTACAACTGTAAACTGAAAAACATATAATCAAATAATGTGCAAGCAAATGTAGAACTATGAAATAAATCAACTTGGTTATTTGAACAGAGATGAAAAACAATAATCATGCTAGAAAAGAAGGATTACTTCAAATTCTTCATGCTACTTAATCCCAGTCTCCGGAGACTAAACTCATCTTTTGGCAGCACAAATACACTGAAAAATTATAACGAACAGACTCATATATCTCATTAATTAATTACAGTTGCATAAGCTCTTACCGGTCCAGCCACCTCTTGTTTGATTTTCTGGAAGGCCTTTGCAGTACAGAAAAATGATGCTTTACTTAAAAATGGGTTTCTTTGAGGTCATTACTATTGTTTTCATTTTACAAATAAGAATTAGGCCTAGAATTATCAAGTGTCCTCCTATAGTGGGGTAGAGAGTTGATACCAGATTTGTTGTTGGGTGTTGTTTAGTCACTCAGTCATGTCCGACTCTTTGCAACCCCATGGACTGTAGCCTATCAGGCTCTTCTGTCTGTGGGGTTCTCCAGACAAGAATACTAGAGTTGATAGCCATTTCCTCCTCCAAGGGATTTTCCTTGCCCAGGGATCAAACCCAGGTCTCCTGCATTGTAAGCAGATTCTTTACTGGCTGAGCCACCAGGGAAGCCCAGGGGCGGACATTTTCATCATCCGAGCCTGTGCCTCCTTTCTAGAAATTAAGTTCGGCAGAGACATGCCTTATGTAAACTCATGCCTGTAGCACATGAAGTCCACAAATCAGGTTAAGGGAGGACCCTAAGCAAGAGAAGTTCCAAAGTCTCAAGTTCAAGAAAACAGAAGACAACTATCAGATTAAAGTTGAGGGGCCTCTAGATCTCAGTTTCCTTATTTATAAAATGCAGATGATAAGAGATTTAGTGATTAAAGCGAAGGCTACGTGTAAAACACTTAAAATAAAGCCCTAATCAATAATTCTGAGCTATTATGTCAACCACAAGACCGGCAAGATTGAAGAAATGGGATCCAGAAGTTAAAGCTGGAAAGGTTCCCAGAAGCAAGATTTGTATATAGAGAAAGAGCCTGAAGTAACAAAAGGCAGTTTGGGTGATAGAGGGGAAAAAAAATAATGAAAAGAGTATATTATTTCACAAAGTCAGCACAAAGATGAGAACAATCTTCCCTCCCTGCCCTTCTGACTTCTCCCCATACATCTCAAAGTTCAGTGTCAAACCCTTCTTGAAAAGTTACCTATCCCTAGACAGTGAATATTAACAGAAAGAGAAATTCTGGTAAACTTTCTAATAAAAGCTGACATTGAGTGATCACTTCCAATCAGAAATTTTAAGATCCAGTTCGAGATTCACCATGTTTCCTTTTCCCTCTGAAATGACCATGGAAACTTGAGTGACAATGGAGACCCTGGGGAGCCTGGGTCCTTGAGTGACAATGATGAGCGAAGCCCCCAGAGACTACATTGTTCCTGCTGTATAGACCAGAAAACACTTCCGCTGTTGTTAGCCACTGAGATTTGGGATTGTTTGTTACTGCAGAATATTCTAGCCCAGTGGTTCTCAAAGAGTAGCTTTGCATCAGAAGCATTCTTTTGGAAACTTATTAGAAATGCAAATTATTGGGTCTCATCCTAGACCTACTGAATCAGGAACCTTGGCGTTGGGGCCAGACATACTTTAGCCTCTATGTGATTCTCAATCATGGTAAAGTTTCAGAGTACTGATCTAGTCTGTCTTTCCTGCTACAAGCTACCTAGTAGGAAAGGAAATGGAGAAGGAATGGCAACCCATTTCAGTATTCTTGCCTGGGAAATCCCACGAACAGAGAAGCCTGGCGGGCTACAGTCCATGGGGTCAAAAAGAGGCAGACATGACTGAGCAACTAACACTTTCAGGAATGGAAAGTTCAATCATTCCAGGCCTCCACATGAGAGGAAAGAGGTAACGTGACCAAAATCATATAATGAGTAAGTGGCAGAACCTGAATGTGGGACTAGCAATCAGGATTCAATTGTCAGACTCATAACCATTTTGCTCTCTCCACTGGCTATGGCACAGTAATTGACTTCATTGGAAATATTAACTTGAATAACCAAAGAACAGATTATTTAGCATATGGAACTCTGCTCGATGTCATAGGGCAGCCTGGCTGGGAGGGGAGTTTGGGGGAGAATGGCTACAGTATATGTATGGCTGAGTACCTTTGCTGTTTACCTGAAAGTATCACAGCATTAATAGGCTACGGGTGCTGTGCTTAGTCACTCAGTCATGTCCAACTCTTTGCAACCCCATGGACTACAGCCCACCAGGCTCCTCTGTCCTTGGGGATTCTCCAGGCAAGAATACTGGAGTGGGTTGCCATGCCTTCCTCTAGGGAATCAGTTATACCCCAATATGAAATAAAAAGTTGTTTTTTTTTTTACGAAAAAATTTCTAACCTGAAAAGTTTAAAAGACTTTATCATAAAATTTTTTTTAATTTTGCATTTTGTTACTACAAATATTTAGATTCACTTTGTCTAAAAAATAATGGCATCTAGAAAATTATGACAAAGGATATTTGACTTACTTTAAGAAATAAATTATTATGGTCTGTAAAGTCAATGAGTTGAAGTTTGTGGGCAAATAAATTTCCAAAGAGGTTACAAAGAATTTGCTAAGGTTAGATGCTATTCTGGNAAGGATATTTGACTTACTTTAAGAAATAAATTATTATGGTCTGTAAAGTCAATGAGTTGAAGTTTGTGGGCAAATAAATTCCCAAAGAGGTTACAAAGAATTTGCTAAGGTTAGATGCTATTCTGGCAGTTTTGTGTGCCTCGAGTTTTTGAAGTGATGTTAAAGCTATCCAGGATTCTTGTTGGGAGAATCCCATGGACAGAGGAGCTTGGCAGGCTACAGTTCATGGGATCACAAAGAGTCCAACACGATTGAGTGACTAACATTTTCACTTTTAACCCTAAAGCTGTCCATCCTTGGGATTATTGCCCCAGAATCTCCCAGAAGAAGCCTAAACCTACAGTTCTAAGGTGAACTAGAAGTAGTCCACAACAAAGAGTCCAATAGAGCTTCCCAGGTAGCTCAGTGGTAAAGAATCCTCCTGCCAATCCAAGAGATGGAGACACAGATCTACTGGAGGAGGAAAGGCAACCCACTGCAGTATTCTTGCCTGGAGAATCCCATGGACAGAGGAGCCTGGTGGGCTACAATCCATGAAGTCACAGAGTCAGACATGACAGCAACTGAGCACTCGTGTGCATGCACACACACGTGCGCNGAAGGCCATTCCATAGAGATGACTGAAATTTGAGACTTTCCCAATCTGTGCTCTTTGTTGTTGCTGTTGTTCAGTCGCTCAGTCATGTCCAACTCTTTGTGACCCCGTGGGCTGCAGCACACCAGGCTTCCCTGTCCTTGACTATCTCCCAGAGTTTGCTTAAACTCATGTCTATTGAGTCTGTGATGCCATCCAACTATCTCATCCTCTGTCACCCCCTTTTCCTCCTGCCCTCAATCTTTTGTAGCATCAGGGTCTCTTCCAGTGAGTCAGCTCTTCTCATCAGGTGGCCAAAGTACTGGAGTTTCAGTATCAGCCCCAGGTTTTTCTTCTGTGTGATACTCATTGATATCTTACTGAACCCTCTTCTATGCAGCACAAAGTGCTGATCTGCTAAAATAAACTGTGGTTATAACATACATAATTCAAGCTGTAAATTTAAGAGAAAAAATTATGCTATTAAAGAAATCATCCTTTTGTTTAAGTTGAGTATGATTTCTCAAGTGATAAACACAGTTCTCCCAGTATTTGATTTTACAGCCATACCTTATCAACCTATTTGTGATACCTTAGTCCAAGGCTTGATTTTCAACTGTAGCATCATTTATAGTAGAAAATATTACAAAGGAAAAGTGGTGTGACCTATATGTCCATTCCAATCCCACCAATTTTCCTGATTCTACACAAGCTCAATCAGTTGTAACACCCTTTAATTATCCACTAAAATAGTCGTTTTCCAGTTCAAAGCATTCAAAACCTACAAAAGCTTATGTTTGGGGCAGTGATTGACAGTACTCTTTGGGGGTGGGACCAGAGAAATGCAGCTAATTCTTCACTATTTCTTCTTATGGATGTTCTCATTATTGAAAAGCACGAACTCAGATTTTGTAAATACTACTTGTCTAGTCAGTGTTTGATTCTTAAGTGAATCAAGGAATGCATAAACGCAATCTAAATGAAAATATACCATCAGGTCACTTGCTGGAACCATTTTATGTAATTTGCAGACCTCACTATTTGTCAGTTTTTCTATAAACACATAAATTTCGATATAATCTTAATTTGTAAATAGTAAGAAAGGCTTGCCAGGGATGACTTATTCAACAGTTGAAAATTGGCACTACATTTAAGCATTGAGAAAGGATTATTCTCCTTTAAAGTTCTTTCATATAAGCAGTTGACTCTCTCTGGTATCACAAAAATGTTTATTCCCTCATTCACTTACTCAACAAAGGTTTGCTTTTTTAACATGCCAGGCATTAAACAGCTTTAAGCTAATTTTGGCCAAATCAGCTCCTCTATAAAAATGATCAGTGAGATAACAGAAAAAGCTTTATGACCTTGGAATGGCATTATCCCTTTATTCAATGAATTTTTGAGTACCTACTATGTGCCGTACATTTTTCAAGGCACTGAGATTATAATAGAGATGAACAAAAAAGACAAAGTTTTCTACCAGTCTAGTGATTAAGAGAGATACTAGTCAAGTAATCATGATAAAGTATGATGATTACGACTACATGGGAAATACAGGCTGATCTTTCAGAAGTTCATTTATTGACCCTTGTTCATTTATTTAGCAAATATTTTTATTATTTAATATGTACTAGTCATTGTTCTAGGAACTGCTAGTCAGCAAGAAACAAATAAAAATATCTGTTTTCATGGAGCTTCTTTTCTCATGGAGGTCAAATCTACAATGCTGGTCTTTATCAACACCACACACCAAACCAGTACTTTCTAAAGTGTAGCATTCATAACACATGGGAAATCTGAAATTATGTAGGTGGTACACAGACTAATACATTAGTAGTTTTACATTTATATGTTATTATATTTTATTCGTGATAGAGGCTGCTTGTGACAGTTTAAGCAATGACTTCTTCCTAATTGAATTTAATTTTAAAAAGCTGAGTTCAGTCAAAGAAAAGTATTTAGTAAATAAGTATAGACTGTATATTGACTTGGGAAAATGTTATGGTGATACGTATATTACCAAAAAAAATCAAAACAAAACAAAAAAGGTGGAACACAGCTTTCATCTGAAATAAAATGTTGTCCAGATGTCAACAGTATCATTACATTGCCCAAATTCTCAGGATAAACTTTTCATTATTTTAATTTATAGCTATATGAAATAAACTCAATGGAGTGGGGATGAGGGAGGTAGGGGCAGAGAAAACAGATTTACATTTTTTTTTCTTCCACTCTTCTGTAAACTGTTTAAAAGTAGGAAAATTCTTATTCATAATTTTCAACATAGTATACAGCAAGTAATAGATGCTAAATAAATGCTAGGTGAAGGAATGAAGCAATCAATTAATGAAATGGGAAATGCCCTATTGTACCATTCAAACTATAGTGAAAGCTCTGACCTGACTGAATGTAATTAGCCACAGGGCATGAGAAGGAACAGTCTCTCTGAACCAGTCTACAAGAACAATTTAGGACTCTGCCCTGAAGATTCAAGAGCTGTTTTTCTAATAGAAGAAACATAAAAGAGATTAACCTTTCTGCTGTGTAACTACAGACCAAGTGGTACAGCTTGCCTTCTATCACTGCCATGGAAGAACAGAGATAATGAAAAACCCTCACCAAGTTTGTTATATGCATTTTTTTAAGGACTGATTAAATTATCAATAAGACCCTATTAGGTAATCTTTTGTCATCACCAGGATCTCTGTATTATGCTAACAATCATAGAGAAATAATAGAAACTTCAAATTATAGACAATTCTCTTTGAACCTATAAAAACTAAAAAAAAAAAGGTGGGGGACAAGGGGTAAGTAAGCTTTGAAAAGTAGCATCCTGACGAAAAAATACTAAAATATGGTTACTTTCCATATTTTCTGCAGCTTAAGAATAAAATTTTACATCCCTTATTTCAAAATGTTAATTCTTTCCATCTTTAACTGCTGAGGAAAACATATTTTCTATTTTGAGAGTTTCAAGAATTAAAAGGTCATTAAACTTTCGCTAATAGAAAATCCTAATAGCTAAATTTCAAAGAACTAAGGATTCAATTATGATGAATAACCCATGTTCTTGTTTTTTACTGTGACAATTTAAATAATGATTCTGTAAGAGGCAATCTTTCTCAGTCATATCAGTTCAACCAGGAATTATCTCCTTTCCTGTCCAAACTCTGATTGTCTCACAGTTATCAACACACAAATGAAGTAAATATCCTAGTCCTGTTGATGTCACGCTCGGGTTTTCTTGTCAACTGTCATGAGAAATGCTGTCATTAGGCAGGCTTGGTAGATGCCCACCGCCAAGTCCTCTTGCCTCATTAGACCAATTTCATAAGGCTTTCTGAATCTGTTTGGTAGCAATGGGATCCAGACATCCTCATCTGAAATTAAATTCTCCCAGCAGTTACCTCTCAAAGAGCGGCCCATCTCTCTGCTCTCTTTTCATTGGCTGTGGTATGAGTTGGGTAGCATAGGATGAAGATGGACTGCTTGGCTTTTAAACTTGCCATTCTCCAAGGAACATGAATATGGTCTCCTCAATTTGAACTGCTGGGAGCAGGATTCAGTCCCTGATCTTGCACAAGTTCACTGTAAATAGCTTGACAAGGGGGGCAAATGGCTTTCTTCTTGCTAATACACTGATATACACTGTCTAGATCCACTTACAAGTAGTTGCTAGCCAGTCCTTTGACTGCCTTTGCAAATCAGTCAAAGGATCTACCATTTCTCTGTAACAAAACAAATGATTTCTTAGTGCTGACTGACAGACACTTCCACGATAAAAGAACATTTACAAGCCTGCATTTTGTAAATCAAAACTATGGTAAATACAACATACAGAGCATACTTTCTTTTCAGGGACTAAATAAGCAAGGATTATTTATTCATTTATTTATCCACATATTTACACTCACATTTTTGTTTGAGGACATGTCAAGAGATTAGAAAGCAATTTTCACACACAAGCCCCAAAGAAACATGATGTTATTCTGTGGAAGTTATTTGATTGTTCTTCATAGTCTTTTCCTTTCAATTGGCATTTAGAGAACTAGCCACACAAGCTGCTACGTACCTTCCTGCATGATACCATTCCTTCCTGTTCTCCTTATCTGTACCTGCAAGGATGCACAGCCTTCTCTTTTTTCTTTCTTGTGGGTTTGTGCAGTTTCTTGATGTTTGTGACAGGCCACGATAGGGGAAGCTTTTATCACCGTGGGGTTTGGAGGCCTCAGTAAATTGAAAATTGCAAATGAAATCCACTGGGCTTGAATTCATCAGCTATTATGTCAGATGACCTTTGGCAGCTGCTGATAAAAATGAGAGAATGTTAGCTCTGATCCAATTTTCAGCACTAACCATTCCTTTTCAAATCCATTCACAGTCAGGCAGCAGACACATGGGAAGTGAAAATGATAGGGTTTCAAGAGAACGGCATTGTGTTGCAGATTAAGATTTTCTCCCCCTATTTCTAGAGGTCGGCCCCCAGGCCTCTGTCTGGTATCTACCTATTGTCCAATCAGTTTCAATATCTGCTTCAGAGGACATGTTAGCCATCCTTACAGATAAGTGCTTACAGGAGAGAATGTTGGACTTAATAGTTTTGCTTAGAAGGCATCAAGGGTCGCAGTGTAGCAATATTGACTGGCACATGTTAGTTTAATCTGACATTCTAAGGAATGTGACACTAGATTCTTTCAGAGTTGTTGATATCTAGGTGATTTTTTTGTTACCAGCTCTGGTTTTATAAAATTTATTTTTGCACAACTATTTATATTCATGAGTCAGAGATATTCTAAAATGTCTATCATAGCCAAGCAAAGCAGCCTAAGCTTGTCTAAATAATGTACAGATGCCAAAACTATGAAACTGGGAACCAAATGACATGTGCGCTGTTCCTGCAATCCAGTTGAAGGTAAATGTCATCAATAGTATTTCAGCAGCTGGACTATCCTGAACTAAATGAGTGCCTATAGCTGGTAAGTTCCCTAGTAAATCTAGTAGATTTTTATTTTGCAAGGGGATAAATTAGACTTAGTATTTTCCACACAGGTAGCATAAACAAGCAAAATAACACTATGGATAGTTGAGTCATCAGTATGATTTCCCTACCTATGAAACTTTTAGAGCCCTTCTAAAAGCAAAGAAAATTGAAGTTAATCACTTTTTCCTTCACTTGACTGTTCAGAAAGGGGGGGAAAAAAGTTTTTCCTTCAATTCTTGGAAAATGCCGAGTTCATTGTGGGAATAGTCTCAAATAAATATGACGTTAACAAGCATCAAATAATTGAAATCCACGTATCATCATAATCATTTTCAAGAGAATCTAATAAACTGAAAAATATTTATTTAGGTTTTCTCAGTATGCAGACTTAACTATTCTATTTGCCCTTGACACTGTTAGTTAACAGTACATTGAAAATAAGTGTTTATATGTAAATAGGGTTATAAAAATACTTTTCATGGCATAGCAATTGCTTTCTTCATGCATATGATTATAGAACTATAAAGACATTTAGATGACTCCTCTAAATGTGAGCATTTGGGTGGGAAGAATATGGTTCTATACACTACTTCTAAAAAAAAAGTAAGTGCATATAGGATGCGTTATATGCACACAGTATATCTTACTTTTGAAAAGTAAGTGGGCTTCCCAGGTGATGCAGTGGTGAGGAATCTGCTTGCCAACATAGGAGATGCAAGAGACACGGGTTTGATCCCTGAATTAGGAAGATCATCTGGAGTAGGAAATGGTAGCCTACTCTAGTATTCTCACCTGGGAAATCCCATGGACAGAGGAACCTAGAGGACTGTAGTCCAGGGGGTCGCAGAGTCAGATGTGACTAAGCATGCAGAGTTATTTAAAATCAGTATGTCTCCCCCCTGCCTTTCTCTGGTACTCTTAAGCCCTTTTAAGAGAAGACAATCTGTTGTCCAATGAGCTTGTATAAATAAAATGCCTAATGATAGTGTCTAAAAGATTCCAACCCTCCCCCAAATATGCAAATTAAAGTCAATTATTGTTGAACAATATTTAAAGGAATCAAAGTCATGTTATAAGCACTTATTGGATCTAAAAACAAGAGGCACCAAATAACCAAAAAAGTGTGGATTCAGTATATTCAGGGCTGCCTTTAATTTCTCCAGGTGATTGATTTTCTAGGTTTGTTTTTTTTTTTTAACTGATGAAGACACATTTAGACTCAGATTTAGAAAACTTTGATGCATGGTATTTCTGTCCTACATACCTCTGTCCATTTGGATCCCAGACAAATGATGACCTAGCTGGCTCTGTAAAAACATCACCCAGTTGTTTAGCTGAACCACCCTTCTGACAGTGTGGACAGCAATTCCTACCAAAAGGATGAAGTCTTTACCTTCACAAATTTATCAGTGACGAAGGTCACACATGGCTCAGTTCATCCATATGCATATAGCAGGACTTGCTTCTCCGAGTTATAGTTTCCTCAAACTTCTACCTGCCTTTAGGTTTTGCCATGGATACTAGCACTATTTCTAAAGAAGCAAATGACAATAGTGAGCATGTTCTTAGGGAGCTGCAACTGTGCCAGGCTCAAGCGATTCAGCTTGGACCCACTCAGCTAACAGGTCTCTGCCAGAAGAAACAGCGGCAACACACTTGGCTGGGTCCCGAGCCTGGCTTTCAGCCACTGTGATCTGCATACTCAGATAGATGGAGCAATTAGATAGGCCTGTTAGGTTTTATGTCTTCATTATTGATTTATAGTATGAACTCAGCATGACAACTGAACCAGAGCAGCCAATAAAACAACTAAGTCATTGAGCTTTACACAGGCACATATTTCCAATTTATATTTGGAGAGGAAATACATGGATATACCATTATTTCTGGTATTTTTTCCAAGGACTTGAACAGAGATTTGGGTAACTCATTATTCCCACTTCCTGATCTTTCATTGCTGTTCCTTCTATAGAAACACTATCCAATAGAGCTTTCCATTATGATGAATATGTTGTACTCTATCCTGTTCAGTATGGTAGTCACTAGCCATCACTCAAAATGTGATTAGTTGGACTGAGGAAGAATTAAAAATTTAAATTATTTTATTTAATTTTCATTGGAATTTGAACAGCCACATATAGCTAGTGACTACTGTATTGGACAATGCAGCAGCTTTATAGTGTACTAAATTTCTCCTCCCTCCACCAATAGCTTTTTCACCTTTTCAAGACTGTTTGAAAGCTATACCTTTGATAAAGTCTTTATTGACTCTCCCATCTCAACATTCCCTAACTCTCTCTGAATATATTTCATTTTGTATCTTTGATCATTTTCTGCCGTGTATTATAATTACCTGTTCTACAATGCTACAAACTGCTTGAGGACAAGGACTGTATCTACCCAGTGACATGCTCAAATTTTGAGAAATAAAACTGAGTTGTATATATATATAAAAAAAAAACTGAGTTGTAGGTGTTATAGGGAGAGAGGATATAATTGTTTTAATATATGCTAATTAAGAGAAGAAGTGACACTTTGTCATCCTTCTTTTCATGCACTCTTTTTAAATTTACAAAAANCCCCCTAGATTAAAAACATGATCATTTAAACCCTCATTTCTTTCACTGAAGACCCTAATTTTCAGTAGGTTGCAGTGATATATTAATAGATGAGGCTATTTTCATCTTTGTTTTACTATCAGTACTCCAAAGATGACCAGATCCTTCTGCTAAGGAATAGCTCTTACATTCTGCATCCATGAGTAACCAGATAACTAACGCTTGATTAGCACTTCATCACTGACAGGATGTTTTCACATACATTAGAGCACTTACAGTTCTTCCTGAACCATTTTCCTTTAACCCAGGCTTTCTCCTTGCCCCTACCTGTAGTTTCAGCCATATGTATATTCACCTCCAAGCAGGAAGTAAGAATTACTTATTACTCATAAATCCATTTCACTTAAGAAGGATTTCAGACAAATAAAAGATTGAGTCAGGATCAACATTAGCTCTCCTCTTATCACCTACCTCCCCAGCAAGTGACCAGCTGCTCAGATACCCAGTAACTGGCTCTGATTCCATTGCTCCAGCTCTCTCATACAGAGCTCACATACTACCATCACCTGGAGCCTGCTTGTTGGCCCCAAAGGCCCTTTATTCCAACTCCCAAATTCCAGATAACCAGGTCTCCTATATCACAGTCTGTTCTGAGGAACAGAGAATTCTTGTGGGAAATCTATCCAAAAGTTTCTCAGTTTTCTGTTTAATTTTACAATAAAAAACCAATGGGACCTGTCCAATAAATCCTACTAATGAAGTAATGGATTGTCAAGCACAACTGGCCAGAGTGCCTCCTACGTCTTTGAAGCTGATGTCCAGATTACTTAACAACCTAAAGAATGTAGGTGTAAGCATTGGTGGTTCAGTGGTAGAATTCTCACCTACCACGCAGGAGGCCTGAGTTCGATTCCCAGCCAATGCAAGAGCACTGCTATTGGGTTTCCATGGTGGCTCTGATGGTAAAGAATCGCCTGCAAAGTGGGAGACCTGGGTTCGATCCCTGGGTTGGGAAGATCTCATGGAGGAAGGCATGGCAACCTACTCCAGTAATCTTGCCTAAAGAATCCCCATGAACCGAGGAGCCTGTCAGGCTACAGTCCATGGAGTTCCAAAGAGCCGGACATGACTGAGCAACTAAGCACAGCATGAAGAATGTAGATATGCTCAGACTGAGGAAAAAGAAAAAAGCAAGAACCCCAAACTAGTGTTTCACATCTGAATGGTATGTACTAATGGATTTTTTTGGACTGATTTATTCAGATTTTTCCATTAAAGAATTCCAAAATACAGCTTAATTTTTTGATATTTACCTGCTCCTTTAGCTTCCCTAAATAATACTGCCCCAATTTGGGGTTACATTTTTATTGTGGTAAGATCTATGTAACATTAAATTTTTTTAATGTACAATGCATTGGTATTAATTACATTTGCAAAGTTGTGTGGCCATCATCAATACGAATTTACAAAACTTTTTCATCACCCAAATAGAAACTCTGTACTCATTTTAAGCAGTAACTCCCCATTCTTCCTCCAATCAGCCACTGATAACTTCTGTTGTACTTTTTGTCTCTATCAATTTGTCTGTTCTAGATATTTCATGTAGGTGGAATCATATGGTATTTGTCCTTTTATGTCTGGTATATTTCACTTGTTCTCAAGGTTCATCATTGTTGTAGCATGTATCAGAATTTCAATCATTTTATGGCTGAATAATATTGTACTTATATACCACATTTTATTTATTTGATGGTGCTTGGGTTGTTTCAACTTTCTGGCTAATGTGAATAATTCTACAGTGTGTACAAGTATCTGTTTGAATTCCTCTTTTCAATTATTTGGGGGTATACACCTAGATAGCTAGGAGTTTAATTGCTGGGTCATGTAGTTATTCTATCTTTAGCTTTTAAAGGAGCCTCCAAACTAGCTTACACAGCCACTATACATTCCCACTAGCAATGTATGAGAGTTGAAATTTCTCCACATTCTCAGCAGTATTTGTTCTTTTATTTTTGTTAATTTATTATATCCATTCTAGTAGTTGTGAAATGGTATCTTGTTGTCGTTTTTATTTGCAGTTGCCTATTGGCTGATAATGTTAAGCTTCCTTTATGAACTTATTGATGGTTTGTATATCTTCTTCAGAGAAATGCCTATTTAATTCCTTTGCCTATTTTTTAATTGGGTTGTTTGTCTTTTTATTATTGCACTTTAGGAGTTCTTCATATATTCTGGATATTAAACCCTTACCAGATAAATGACTGTAAATAACGTTTCCCATTCTGTAGGCTTTTTTTTTTTAATAATATCTTTTGATTCAAAAACTTTTCCACTTTAATGAAATCAAATTTATCTATTTTTTTTCTTTTGTTGCTTGTGTGTTCTGTGTCACTGATCCGCTTTGCGTTAATTTTTATATATAGTATGAGGTAGAAATCCAACTTCATTGTTTTGCATAGGGAAATATAGTTGGCACATTATCTTCTTTGAGGAAACTATTCTTTCTCCATTGAACCTAGCACACGTGTTAAAAATCAACTGACCACAGATTCTGGACTGTCAGTCCTATTCAATATGCTTATATATCTATCCTAATGTCAGTATCACACGGTTTTATTACTGCAGTTTTGTACTAAGTTTTCAAAATAAAGAAATGGAAGTTTTCCAACTTTGTTTTTGTTCTTCGAGATTACTTTAGCTATTACGGGTCCTTTACAATTCCATATGAATTTGAGGATTGGCTTTTCCATTTCTGAAAAAAAAAAAAAATGGAATTTTTATAGGAATTATACTAAATTTTTAAATAGCTCTGAATAATATTGATATCTTAAAAACTGCATTTTCAGGCTTAAGCACTTGAGCAATATGTAGGGTTTAGGAAGTTTAAGAATATCACATAGTATATTCCATATAATTTTTATTCTTAAAGATTCAATCTGTACTGGCATATTAAATACTCAGAGAAATTCTGTAAGATAGAAGTTTTCAAAATTTGGTTTAATTCTGCATGTCCAAATCCATTGACCCCAAAATCCTTTTTCATCTAACAGCTATGCTGTACTACTGAGCTCTGGAGTCAAAGGGCCCAGTTCAGATTCCAGCTCAACTGCTTACCTATGACATTTATCTATTCTCACATCCCTTATCCATAAAATGGAAATAATAACTAATATTACTTCAAAGACTTGTGAGCACTGGATGATAAAATGCATAGAAATCACATACTAAGTACTAAACAAATTTAGTTAAACTGTTAACAGTTCTCAAAATGAGAGTCTGTAGAACATAATTTGAAAATGGAATCATAATTATTCAATAACAGCATAAAATGCATACACAAATAATTGCTGCAGATCTATTATATACCACTGGGAATGTAAAACTTATTGGAAGGCTTTCAAGTAGCACATATTTGTTAGAAGGTTTGCAATCCTGGCAAAGTGTGGCATTTTCATTCAGGGATGAGGACCATGTAGTGTCATCCCATTGCTGAGATTTGCTGATGTCTCTATAGATCTTTTGTCCATGAAAGGATAAAGACTGTCCATGAAAGGATAAAGGTAAAGCTGGTGAGATTGTCCATGAAGGGATAAAGGTAAAGCTGGTGCTCAGAGGCAGATAAAGAAAGGGCAAATGAGAAGGGAGTGCTAACTCATGCCACTTCACTTATTCCAATCAGTAGTATCTATCTTCCCATTAATATAAACCTGTTTCTCAAATACAAACAACAAAAAAGATACTCTTCATAGTGGCTACTTCTCCCCAAAAAAGATGAATCATGTTCTCTTCCTTTGAAACAGAAAGTGGAGAATTAAGAGAAAATACTACCAACTGTTTTTCTTTTAAAATGGAGGGTTTGTTGAAACCATACTCTGTAAAAGAAGATGTGTGTGTGCTTAGTCGCTAAATCATGTCTCTTTGTGACTCCATGGACTAAAGCCCACCAGGATCCTTCTGTCCATAGGATTTTCCAGGCAAGAATAATGGAGTGGGTTGCCATTTCCTTCTCCAGGGGATCTTCTTAACTCAAGGACTGAACCCGTGTGTGTCTCCTGCATTGCAGACAGATTCATTACCTGGTGAGCCATTTGGGAAGCCCCATAAAAGAAGATAATACAGAGTAAATACAGCAGACTTTATTTAGATTGATGAATTAGAAAATTCATGGGGAGACAACAAACAACTAATATTGCCATTGTCTATATATTTGTAGAGCTATTTTTCTATATAGCAAAGTATAGCTGAGCTATTGAAAATTCTAAAGATGATGCTGGTAAAATGTTGCACTCAGTATGTCAGCAAAATGAAAATGCAGCAGTGGCCACAGGACTGGAAAAGGTCAGTTTTCATTCCAATTCCAAAGAAAGGCAATGTCAAGGAATGTTCAAACTACCACACAACTGCACTCATCTCACTTGCTTAATAAGGTAATCCTCAAAATCCTTCAGCTAGGCTTCAGTAGTATGTGAACTGAGAACTTCTGGATGTACTAGCTGGATTTAGAAAAGGCAGAGGAACCAGAGATCAAATTGCCAACATCCACTAGGTCAAAAAAAAAGCAAGGGGATTCCAGAAAAACATCTACTGCTTCACTGACTACACTAAAGCCTTTGATTTTGTGGATCACAACAAACTGGAAAATTCTTAAAGAGATGGGAATACCAGACTAGCTTTTCTGTCTCCTGAGAAACTTGTATGTAGGTCAAGAAACAATAGTTAGAACTGGACAAGGAATAACAGACAGGTTCAAAATTAGGAAAGGAGTATGTCAAGGCTGCATTTCTCTCCCTGATTATTTAACTTATGTGCAGAGTACATCATGTGAAATGTTGAGCTGGATGAGTCACAAACTGGAATCAAGATTGCTGGGAGAAATAACAACAACCTCAGATATGTGAGATACTACTCTAATAGCAGAAAGTGAAGAGGAACTAAAGGGCCTCTTGATGAGAGTGAAAGAGAGTGAAAAAGCTGGCATAAAACTCAACATTCAGAAAACTAAGATTATGGCATCTGGTCCCAACACTTCATGGCAAATAGATGAGGAAAAAGTGGAAACACTGACAGATTTTATTTTCTTGGGCTCCAAAATTACTGCAGAGGGTGACTGGAGACATGAAATTAAAAGATGCTTACTCCTTGGAAGGAAAGCTGTGACAAACCTAGACAGTGTATTATAAAGTCGAGACATCACTTTGCTGACAAACATCTGTCTAGTCAAAGCTATGGTTTTTCCAGTAGTCATGTATATAGATGTGCGAGTTGAACCATAAAGAAGGCTGAGTGTTGAAGAATTGATGCTTTTGAATTGTAGTGCTAGAGAAGACCCTTGAAAGTCCCTTGGACTGCAAGGAGATCCAACCAGTTAATCCTAAAAGATACCAAACTTAAATATTCATTGGAAGGACTGATGCTAAAGCTGAAGCTCCAATATTTTGGCCACCTGATGCAAAAAGAGATGACTCACTGGAGAAGACCCTGATGCTGGGGAAGACTGAGGGCAGAGGAAAAGGAGGCAACAGAGGATGAGATGGTTGGATGGTATCACAGACTCAATATACATGGGTTTGAGCAAACTCCAGGTGATGGTGAAGGACAGGAAAGCCTGATGTGCTGTAGTCCATGGGGTTTCAAAGAGATGGACATGACTTAGCAAATGAATAATGACGAAGTATATTACATAATATTGAAGAAATTTTATTATCTAAATATCACTTTGATGTTGTCAGTAATAATTTCATCACATTAACACAAGAGAAAATGGAAGTTTTATTAATATTATGTATAGTTGTAAAACAAATAGACTAAACTCTAACAGCTGANCAAAGTATATTACATAATATCGAAGAAATTTTATTATCTAAATATCACTTTGATGTTGTCAGTAATAATTTCATCACATTAACACGAGAAAATGGAAGTTTTATTAATATTAATGTATAGTTGTAAAACAAATAGACTAAACTCTAACAGCTGAATAGCTCTGTTTCTGTTTTGTAATAAAAATAAATAAATGTTTTCTACAGGGTACCTTGTCCCACGCTTTTCTATGATTAAGCTGCCTCTTCAATGCATTAGTCACTCAATTTATAGGAGACCATTTATAGCTCATCAAGAAATATTTATTCAATCCAGCATTACATAAGTAGGTTGCTTAATGCATTATTCCTTGTAAAAATGTTTATCCTTCGTGAATATGATGATGAGCAGTTGATTATTTGTTCATGTCTCTTTAAGGATGATTTATCAGTGTCAATGATACTTAAGAGTTCTGAGAGCAATTAATGTTGCTTCAAGAAAAGTTAATATGGCAGCTCCACTGAAGGTAGCCAGGGAAAACAATACTTCTTGAATGGTTAAGATCATGGACTTTCTGACTGAAACTCTAACAAATCAACCTCAAGAGTTTATTGTATTTTTGTGGGCAAGTTGGAGAAAGAATAGGGGGTACCCACAAAAAAGTATTCCCCTAGTTCAAATGTTACATTTATACAAACTTAACAGAGCCAAGATAATCAATGTAAACCTGGCCTCTTTGCTTTTCCTTTTGCAGCATGCAATAGTTTAATGTTTTATTTTGATATTACAGAAATTTTAAAGTAAAAGAATTATTTGTTGTACAAATTAAAATATCTGAATTGAACTACGGCATGTTTATGAATCCATCAAAATCCAAGACCCATTCAAGCTGCCTTCTGATAATCTCTTTGATCAGATAAATCTCAAAACTCTACTCTTGCAAGGTAGCTGCAGAAGTCAACTCTTTCAGCAGGATTTGTCTGGCTGCCCAACCCTGGTGATGTAAGGGCGGTGAAATGCAGTTGGTAGGTAAAGAAGCCTCTCCTAGTGGGAGGGATTGGGAAGTATAAAATGGTGCTGGTGCCAGGTACAACCTCACTTAATCGGAAATTGGAATCTGAGGGTTGAGACAAGAGAGTGGAGAAAAAAATGACATGAGCTCGTCTCTGTTCATGAAAACACCAAAATCACAACTAACTGAACCACCATAGATTAAAAAAAAAAAAAAAAAGCTAGAACCGACCAGAAAAGATAT
>SJYV01018739.1:1376891-1415609 GCA_006410875.1 Neotragus pygmaeus | reverse complement strand
AAAAAAAAAAAAAATGCTAGAACCTACCAGAAAAGATATCCTACATCCAAAGAAGTAGCCATGAGAAGATAGGAGTGGTGCAACTGTGTTGAAATCAGATCCCATAACCACTAGATGGGTGACCCACAAATGCAAAAATAATTAGAGTGGTTCTCTCATAGGAGTGGAAGTTCTGAGCACCATGTAAGGCTTCCCAGTCTGAGTGTCTGGCATCAGTAAGAAGAGCGCCCAGACCACATGGTTTTGAAGACCAGTGGGGTTTGATTACAAGAATTATACAGGAAACAGTGTACTATTGGAATTTCCACAAGACATTATATGCACTGGGACCCAGGGGACAAAGCACTGACCTCATAAAGAGCCTGGACCAGAATCATCTTCTTGTGTCAGAGGGTGTCCTATGGAGACAAGGAGCAGCTGTGTCTCAACGCAGGGACAAAGACATTGGTGGCGATAGTTCTGGAGAATAGTCCTTGGCATGAGCTCTCCTGAAGTTCACCATTTTCTCACCAAGACCTGGCCCCACCCAGCAGCCTGTAGGTTCCAGTGCTGGGATGCCTCAGGCCAAACATCCAACAGGGCAGACACACAGTCCCACCCATCTGCACAAAAGCTACCTGAAGTCTTTCTAAACCCACAGCTTCCTGCTAAACACACACCTTGACATGGTCCTGCTCACCAGAGACACAAGACCCAGATCCACATGCCAGTGGGCAGGAACCAGTTTCTCCCATCAGGAAGCCTGCACAATCCTCTTAGGCCAGCCTCATCCACCAGGGGTCAGACAGCAGAAGCAAGAAGAACACAAGCTTGCAACCTGTGGAATGGATACCACAATCACAAACAGACAAAATGAGATGGCAGAGGACTATGTCCCAGACAAAGGAACAAGATAATACCCCAGAAGAACAACTAAGTGAAATGGAGATAGGCAATCTACCCCTAAAAGAATTCAGAGTAATGACAGTAAAGATGACCCAAGATCTTGGAAAACAATGGAGATAGACTAAGAAGATACGAGAAATGTTTAACAGCATGTAGCTAGAAGAACTAACAGACGGGGACTGTCACACCCCACTTTCATCAGACAAATAATCCAGATGGATAGATAATCCAGACAGAAAATCAGTAAGGAAACACAGGCCTTAAATGATGCTTTAGGCTAGATGGATTGATTGATATTTATAGAGCATTCCATCCAAAAGCAGCAAAATACCCATTCTTTTCAAGTGCATATGAAACATTCTCCAGGACTGATCACATAGTGATTGGGGCCACGAAGTGAAACTCAGTCAATTTAATAAAACTGATATTCTATCAAGCAAGTTTTCTGACCACAGAAAAATGGAATTAGAAAACAACTACAAGAAAAAACTTTTTAAACATAAACACATGGAGGCTAAACAGTATGCCACTAAAAAACCAATTGACCACTGAAGAAATAAAAGAGGGAATAAAAATAATACCTAGGGACAAATAAAAACACAACAATCCAAAACCTAGAGGAAGTAAAGAGGTTCTAAGAGGGAAGTTTATAATCTTACCTCAGGAAACAAGAAAAATTTCAAGTAAACAACCTAACCTTACACCAAAAACAACTGGAAAAGGAACAACAAAACCCAAAGTTAGAAGAAATTGCAAAGATCAAAGCAGAAATAAATGAAATAAAGATAAAGAAAACAAGAGCAATGATCAATGAAACTATTATAGAAGCTGGCTCTCTGAAAAGATAAACAAAATTAACCAGACTCATAAGGGAAAAAAGGGAGACAGCTCAAACCAATAAAATTAGAAATTAAAAAAAAAAAGAGAAAAGGTACAGTAGACACCACAGAGGATAATGAGAGAGTATACAAGCAACTATATGCCAATAAAATGGAAACCAGGCAGAAATGGACAAATTCTTAGAAAGGTACAATTTCCCAAGACTGAACCAGAAAGAAATAGACAAGATGAAGAAACTCGGTTTTGGGCTTCCCTGGTGGCTTAGATGGTAAAGAACCTGCTTGCACTGAAGGAGACCTGGGTTCGATCCCTGGGTTGGGAAGATCGCCTGGAGAATCCCATGGGCAGAGGAGTCTGGAAGGCTACAGTCCATAGGGTCGAAAAGAGTCAGAGTCACTTTCACTTGCCGTTACGGAAAGTGAAACTGTAATTTTAAACTCGCACAAACAAAAGTCCAGGACCAGATAGCTAAACAGGCAAATTCTATCAAATGTTTAGAGTTAAAAGCTATCATTCTGAAACTATTCCAAAAAGCTTCAGAGGAAGGAATGCTCCCAAACTCGTTTTATGAGGCTACTATCACCTGATATCAAAACCAAAGATATCACAAGAAAGAAAATTACAGCCCAGTATCACAGGTGAACGTAGACACAAAAATCTTCAACAAAATACTAGCAAATGGAATCCAACAGGACATGAAAAAGATCAAACATCATGTTCAAATGGGGTTTATCTCCAGGACGCAAGGATTTGTCAATATCCACAACAAATCAATCAGCATGACACACCAATCAACAAATTGAAGAATAAAAACCATATGATCATTCCAACAGGTGCAGAACTTTTGAAAAAATTCAACATCCATTTATGATGAAAACTCTCCAGAAAGTGGGTATAGAGGGACCATACCTCAAAATAATAAAGGCCACATATGTATGGTAAACCTACAGCTAAAGTTATACTCAACAGTGAAAAGCTCAAAGCATTCCCTCTCAGGGCCTCCATGGTGGCTCTGTGGTAAAGAATCTGTCTGCCAGTGCAGGAGACACAGAGATGTGGGTTCAATCCCTGGATCAGCAAGATTCCCCTGGAGTAGGAAATGGCAACCCACTCCAGTATTCTTACCAGTAAAATTCCATGGACAGAGGAGCCTGGTGGGTCCCAAGGTTGCAAAAAGTCAGACATGACTAAGCATGCACGCACACTCCCTCTAAGATCAGGAACAAGACAAGAATGTCCACTGCTGCCACTTTTATTCAACATAGTTTTGAAAGTCCTGGCCACAACAATCAGAGAAGAAAAGGAAATAAAAGGAATCCAAATTGGAAAGGAAGAAGTAAAACTGTCACTGTTTGCAGATGACATGCTACTACACAAAGAAAATCCTAAAGACGCTACCAGAATACTACTAGAGCTCATCAATGAATGTGGTAAAGTTGCAGGACACAAAATTAGTATACAGAAATATTGAATTTTTATACCCTAACAATGAAATATCAGAAAGAGAAATTAAGGAATTGATCCCATTTACCACTGCATCAGAAAAAATAAAATACCTAGGCGTAAACCCACCAAGGGGGCAAAAGACTTGTACTTTGAAAACTATGATACTGATGAAAGAAATGGAAGATAATACAAACAGATGAAAAGATATACCATATTCTTGGAGTGGATTGGAAGAATTAATATTGTCAAAATGACCATACTACCCAAGGAAATTTACAGATTCAATGCAACCCCTATCAAACTACCAATGGCATTTTTCACTAGAACAAACTGGAACAAAACATTTTTAAAGTTATGTGGAAATACTAAATACCCCAAATAATCAAAGCAATCTTAATAAAAACAGTGATAGAAGAATCAGACTCCCTGTCTTCAGACCGTACTACAAAACTCCAGTAATCAAAAAGGTATAGTACTGACACAAAAACGGAAATACATATCAGCGGACAGGGTAGAAAGCCTGGGAATAAATTTGTGCATTGTAAGACAATGAAACAGAATTTTTCAAACAGAACATTGTGATATCCAGTGGATCCGTGGGAGGCATTTTGCTAGGCCTTGCATCTAAAGAATATAAATGTTCTATCACAGTGGAGTTACCTCTGAGAAGAGAAGTAGTGACAACAAGATGCCCTCAACATCGCACACTGGCAGGTTCCCCAGGATGACAAGAAGCACTAGCTGGACAATACTGAAGTTGCTGCTTAGCATTCTGCCGTCTGAAATTTGTCAGACTAGTATCTGCTATAAAATAACCTATATGGTTATATGTGTAATAGTATTCCTGAGCAAAATATGACTTTCATTATTTTTAAAAATTTGTGTTTGTTTAAATTTTGCCTATAAAACACTAGGTGTGGAGAGATAAAAATCTGTTGGATATATTCCCCAGTAAAATATTATCCTTTTATTTAAATAAGATGTTCTCCACTGTGCTTTTTAGTATAGTGCCAATAATTAAACATTTGTATTATAGCTTCAACCATACGGCTGACATTTTTTTTTAAGATGTGATATTAAACAAATTTAATACCAATTTTTAGGTTGTTTTTTCCTGCAATTCTTACTTTGCTTATGTAGTAACTGTAGTAAACAGTTTCAAGAAATGCTCTAGGGAAATACTACATATCTAAAGCTCTTTTTGATGTCTGTAGTTGTAAAAATAATTTCCTGTATATAAACTTTAATTTTTTCATTCATTTGTTTATCCTGGCAGCCTGGGTAGAATTATTTTGAAAGTAAATAGAGTTGGGTCATGATTCATTTTATTAACTTTGAGTGATCTCATTTTTCATTTTTAAAAATTCTGATTATATTTTTGACCCCTTCTTTACAAAGAGGTAAAAATCACTTTAAAATAGTATAGTATAAATTTATTGTCTGAAGGATCAGTGATTTTTCTATACAACCATGAAATTGGAGCTTAAAGAGAACTGTTTCTTTGATCTAGTCTGAGATGGAAATGCTAAATAAGACTTTCAGGTTTTTCAGTAGCATTATGTTGGTTGAACACTAGGCCAGTAGACTTGTTTCTCAAGACAATACCACAGGTGGCTCAGTGTTAAAGAATCCACTTGCAGTGCACGAGATGCAAGACACTTGGGTTCGATCTCTGAGTTTGGAAGATCCTCTGGAGAAGGAAATGGCAAACCACTCCAGTACTGTTGCCTGGGAAATCCAAAGACAGATGAGCCTGGTGGGCTACAGCTCATGGGGTCTCAAAGAGTCAGATACAACTTAGCAACTAAAAAGCAACATGATCAACTAATCTATGAAAAAGGAGTGAAGAATACACAATGGAGAAAATACAATCTTTGCAATAAGTGGTGCTGGGAAAAATAGACAAGTACATGTGAAAGAATGAAGTTAGAACACAGAACACTCTCTAATACCATATGCAAAGATAAACTCGAAACGTATCAAATGTAAGGCCAAACACTATAAAACATAGGGAAAAAAGGCAGACCATCCTTTGGTATAAATTGTGGCAATATCTTTTTTGATTCACCTCTTATAGTAATGAAAGTAAAAACAAAAATAAACAAACATAATTAAGCAAAGGAAACCATTAAAAAATTTTTTTCAAATGAAGTAATCAACAGTGATCAATCTCCAAAATACACAAATAGCTCATGCAACTCAATATGAAAAAAACAAACCTCCCAATCAAAAAAAAAAAAAAAAAAAAGGACAGAAGATCTAAATAGATATTTTTCCAAAGAGGACATACAGATGGCCAAAAGAGCACATGCAAAGATGCTCACCATCACTNAAAAAAAAAAAATAGCTCATGCAACTAAATATAAAAAAAACAAACCCCCCAAAAAAAAAAAAAAAAAAAAAAAAGGACAGAAGATCTAAATAGATATTTTTCCAAAGAGGACATACAGATGGCCAAAAGAGCACATGCAAAGATGCTCACCATCACTCATTATTGGAGAAATGCAAATCAAAACTACAGTGAGATATCACCTCACACTGCTTAGAATGGCCATCATCAGAAAAATCTACAAACAATAAATATCAGAGAGGAGGACATGGAGAAAAGGGAACCCTCTTACACTGTTGGTGAGAACACAAATTGGTACAGCCCATTATGGAAAACAGTATGCAAGTTCCTTTAAAAACTAAAACTAGAGCTACTATATGATCCTTCAATCCCATTCCTGGGCAGACAGAGAAAGACAAATATAATATTACTTATTTGTGGAATCTAAAAATATGGTACAAAGAACTTATTTACAAAATAAAAATAGAGTCACAGATGTAAAAAAACAAGTTGTGGTTACCAAGGGGGAAAGCCAAGGACAGGGTGGAGAGGGATAAATGCAGAGATTGGGACTGACATTATACACACAACTATATATAACTAATAAGGACCTACTGTATAGCACAGGAAGTGTCTCAATTCTATGCAATGACTGATATTGGGAAAAAAATGTAAAAAAGAGTGGATATAGGTATATGTATAACTGATTCTCTTTCTGTACATCTGAAACACATTGTAAATCAAATATACCCTAATAAATACTTCTTTTTAAAAGTATACAAACAATAAATGCTGGAGAGGATTTGGAGAAAAGGGAACCCTCCTACATTGTTGCTGGGAATGTAAATGGTACAACCACTATGGAGAACAGTATGGATATTAATTAAAAAACTAAATAGAGCTTGCATATGATCCTGAAATCCCACTCCTAGACATATGTCTGGAGAAAATCATAATCTGTAAAGATATACACACCTCAGTGTTCATTACAGCACCATTTACAACAGCCAACACATGGAAGCAACCTAAAATGTCAATCAACAGAGGAATGGATAAAGATGCAATACATATATACAATGGAATATGAGCCATAAAAAAGAACAAAATGTCATTTGAGGCAACATGGATAGACTGAAAGGTTATCCCACTAAGTGAAATTAGACACAGACAGAAAAATATCACATGCTATCACTCATATGTGGAATCTAATTTTTTAAAAGGTATATAAATGAACTTATTTACAAAACAGAAAGACTTACAGATGTGGAAAACAAACTTATGTTTACCAAAGTGGAAATGTTGTGGGAGAGGGATAAATCAGGAACTTGGGATAAACATATACACACTACTGTATATAAGACAGATAACCAACAAGGACTTACTATTTATTACAGGAAACTCTACTCAATATTCTATGATAAC
This sequence comes from Neotragus pygmaeus, assembly GCA_006410875.1. Taxonomy (NCBI): domain Eukaryota; kingdom Metazoa; phylum Chordata; class Mammalia; order Artiodactyla; family Bovidae; genus Neotragus; species Neotragus pygmaeus. Next base: position 1,408,687 of record SJYV01018739.1, on the reverse strand, counting down.
CTATATGAGAAAAGAATCTAAAAAAGAATCAATATATGTATCTGTATAACTGAATCACATTGCTATACACTGGAAACTAACAACATTGTAAATCATTGATATTCCAATAAAACTAAAATTTTAAAGGACAAAAAATAATAAGTATTAGCAAGGATGTGGAAAAAGGAGAATCCTTATACACAGTTAATGAGAATAGTAAATGGGTCAGCCATTATGGAAAACAGTATAAAGATTCCTCAAAATATCAAAAATAGAACAACCATATGATCCAGCAATTTCACTTCCGGGTATATATCTCCAAAGGAAATGAAATCAGCACCTGAAAGAGATGTATGGTGTTGTTTCAACATATGTGCAACAGTTAAGATACAGAAACAACCTAAGTGTCTACCAGTAGATAAACAGATAAAAAAGAGATGGTGTATATAATATTGCCAGTAAATATGAAAATCCTGCCATCTGCAACAACATGAAGGAACCTGGAGGATATTATGCTAAGCAAAGTAAGTGAGAAACAAAAAGATATATACTGCATGTGCTAACTTATATGTGGAATCTAAAAAAGTCAAACTCATAGAAACAAAGAATGGAAGGATGGCTGTCAGAGGCCAGGAATGGGGAAAATGGGAAAATATTGGTCAAGGGGTATAAACTTTCAGTTATATGATGAACAAATTCTGGGAATCTAATGTACAGCATGGTGACTATAGTTAACAATACTGTATTTTATACTTTGAGTGTGCTAAGAGTAGTTCATTAGCTTAATTGTGGAAATCATTTCCAGTTTGTCCATACATTAAATCATCACATAGTACATCTTAAATATATATGTATTTGTTAATTATATCTCAAAAACTGGAAAAAATAAAAGAAACTGAAAATGACAAAGAGATAGGCAATATTTTTGAACTGGAAGAATCAATATTGTCAAAATTTTATATTACCCAAGGCAAGCTACAGATTTGACGTGATCCCTATCAAATTACCAATGACATATTCCACAGAAGCAGAACAATAAAAATTTTTAAATTGTAATGGAAACACAAAAAACCCTGAATAGCTAAAACAATTTTGATAAAGAAAAATGGAGCTGGAGGAGTTAGGCTCCCTGACTTCAGACAATACTACAAAGCTACAGTAATCAAAATAGTACCATAGTGGCACAAAAACAGAAATATAGATCAATGGAACAGCACAAAAAGTCCAAAAAGAAACCCATGCACCTATGATCAATTAATCTATAACAAAGGAGACAAGAATATACAATGGAGAAAAGACAGTCTCTTCAATAAGCAGTGCTGAGAAAACTGGACAACTATGTGTAAAAGAATAAAATTACAGCATCCTTAAACACCATACACAAAAATAAACTCAAAATGGATTAAGGATCTAAATGTCAGACTGGATACTATAAAACTCAGAGAAAACATAGGAAGAATGCTCTTTGACACAGATTGCAGCAATGTCTTTTTAAATCTGTCTCCTAGAGACATAATAAAAGCAATAAAAATAAATGAAAACAAAAAACAAGTGAGACCTAATTAAACTTAAATGCTTTTGCAAAAAGAAAACCATAAAAAAAAAAAGCAAAAAGACAACTCACAGAATGGGAGAAAATATTTGCAAATNATAAAAATAAATGAAAACAAAAAACAAGTGAGACCTAATTAAACTTAAATGCTTTTGCAAAAAGAAAACCATAAAAAAAAAAAGCAAAAAGACAACTCACAGAATGGGAGAAAATATTTGCAAATGATGTGACTGACAAGGGATTAATCTCCAAAATATACAAAAAGCTCATGCAGCTCAATATCCAAAAAAAAACAAACAACCCAATCAAAATGGGCAGAGGACCTAAATAGACGTTTCTCCAAGGAAGACACACAGATGGCCAAGAGGTACCTGAAAAGATGTTCAACACCACTAACAGAGAAATGCAAATCAAAAATACAATGAAGCATCACCTAAAACCAGTCAAAATGGCCATTATCAAAAAGTCTACAAACAATAACTGTTGGAGAGAACATGGACAAAAGGGAACCCTTCTACACTGTTGGTGGGAAGGTAAATTGGTACAACCATTATGGAGAACAGTATGGAGGGGTTCCTTAAAAAACAAAAAATAGAGCTACCATATGATCCAACCATGTATCTGGAGAAACCCATAATTGGAAAAGATACATGCACCCCAGTGTTGATAGCAGCACCATTTACAATAGCCAAGACATGGAGGCAACCTAAATGTCCATCAACAGAGGAATGAATGGATAAAAGAAGATGTGATACATACATACAATGGAATATTATTCAATCATAAAAAAGACTGAAGTAATGCTATTTGCAACAACATGGATGGCCTTGTAGATTATCATACTAATTGAAGTCAATCAGAGGCANGATGTGATACATACATACAATGGAATATTATTCAATCATAAAAAAGACTGAAGTAATGCTATTTGCAACAACATGGATGGCCTTGTAGATTATCATACTAATTGAAGTAAATCAGAGGCAAATTGGAGAAGGTGATGGCACCCCACTCCAGTACTCTTGCCTGGAAAATCCCATGGATGGAGGAGCCTGGTAGGCTGCAGTCCATGGGGTCGCTGAGTCAGACACGACTGAGCGACTTCACTTTCACTTTTCACTTTCAGGCATTGGAGAAGGAAATGGCAACCCACTCCAGTGTTCTTGCCTGGAGAATCCCAGGGATGACGGAGCCTGGTGGGCTGCTGTCTGTGGGGTCGCACAGAGTCGGACACAATCGAAGTGACTTAGAAGCAGCAGCAGAGACAAATATCATATACTATCATCTATATGTGGAATCTTAAAAAATGATAGAAATGAACTTATTTACAAAGCAGAAACAGATTCACAGACTTAGAAAACAAACTTATGGTTTCCAAAGGGGAAAGGTTGGGGGGAATGATAAATTCAGAGTCTGGATTAACATATATTCACTACTATATTTAAAATAGATAACTAACAAGGACCTACTGTATAACACAGGGAACTCTATATTCTATAATAACCTAAATGGGAAAAGAATTTGAAAGAAGAGATATATCTGTATATATAACAGAGTCACTTTGCTGTACATCTGAAAGTAACACAACATTGTAAATCAACTATACGCCAATATAAAATTTTAAAAATTTTAAGAAAAGAAATTGTAATGCAATGAGATTACAAGGTGAAGAGAGAGTGCTCATGTTGATTTTTTTTTTTTCCTTCTGGTAAACTAACCTTACATGCAAACTATCAGGGAAGAATACTGACAACTATCCAATTTTCATAGGAAAAAATGTGCTTATTGCATTTTTTGATCAGCAGGGAGATTTTTGAAGCATGCACTTTGCATATGAACAATTGCCCTCTCCCAAAAAGTTCAGTATATTTTTTCTTTTTTTGCTTGTATGTTTGGAGCTGCCAGAACTTTAAAGCTCTCAAGGTATTTCTAGCTTGTAAAGTTGGATCCATACAGAAATAAAAATGTTATCCTCTTAATTTTCAAAGCAATTTCATTTGAATGTGAAAGTGAAAGTCTCTTAGTCATGTTCGACTCTTTGCAGCCCCATGGACTATACAGTCCATGGAATTTTCCAGGCCAGAATACTGGAGTGGGTAGCCTTTCCCTTCTCCAGGGGATCTTTCCAACCAAGGGATCAAACCCAGGTCTCCCTCATCGCAGGCAGATTCTTTATCAGCTAAGCCACAAAGGAAGCCCTTTCACTTATGTGTGAAATCTAAAAAACAAAAGAACATATATAACAGAACAGAAACACTCATAAGTAGAAAACTACCAGTGGTTGCCAGAGGGGAGGGAAGTGGGAAGATAGGCAAATTAGGTGAAGGGAATCAAAAGGTACAAATTACCAGTTATAAAATAAATAAGTCATATGAATGTAATGTATGGCACTATATATTGTCAATAATACTGGAATATATTCAATAATATTGAAATAACTTTATATGGTACATAATCTATGAAAATAATGAATCACTATACTATACACCTGAAACATAATATTGTAAGTTAACTATACTACAGTTTAAAAAAAAAAGGCATTCAAATAGTACACCATTGTTGCAGCATGTTAATACAGAACTCTTCAGAGTCTTAATTTACTTGAGCACACCCAGTATAAACCCATGCCAAAGAGTGGGAAAGACGGTTGGCGGCCAGAGAGCTAGAAGCCAAATGGTTCCTCACTGGCAGTGGCATCTGGATGGGAGGTTGGCTTGCCTCCGGGACTCTTGGCCAAAGCACTGTTGTCTACACAGACAGCTGTGTATCTGTTCAGGAGTCCAACAACTATGTGTATGTATTTTGGTAAGCTTTTATTTCTGGGCCAAAGATTTCCATGGCATTTTTACATCTGTTGGCACCAATTCTATATTCAGCCCCCCCGTTCCTCACCCATAGTTACATTTTAGCTTTAGATGAAAAACACTGCACATAAATGGAAATGCATATAGAAAATAAATGTCTTGAGATTTTTTTCTTAAATTCAATAAAACATGTTTAGGTATGGCTGACATTATTCTAGATGGTCTATCTTCCTTTCTCAAGCCTTGAATAATGTGGAAACTCCCAAACACAAAGCAAAAATATCCTTGATCATCACAAGATTTAGATAGAACCTAACTATAAAACTATCAGAAGTTACTTTTATCATCAAAAGTATAATAGAATAAAGAAACTTATTTATTGTTTAAATATAAATTTATTTATTTTAATTGGAGGTTACTTACTTTACATATTGTATTGGTTTTGCCATACATCAACATGTATCCACCACAGGTATACACGTGTTCCCCTTCATGAACCTCCTTCCTCCTCCCTCCCTGTACCATCCCTCTGGGTCATCCCAGTGCACCAGCACCAAGCANCAAAGGTCCGTCTAGTCAAGGCTATGGTTTTTCCTGTAGTCATGTATGGATGCGAGAGTTGGACTGTGAAGAAGGCTGAGTGCCGAAGAATTGATGCTTTTGAACTGTGGTGTTGGAGAAGACTCTCGAGAGTCCCTTGGACTGCCAGGAGATCCAACCAGTCCATTCTAAAGGAGATTAGCCCTGGGTGTTCTCTGAAAGGAGTGATGCCAAAGCTGAAACTCCAGTACTTTGGCCAAACTCCTCATGCGAAGAGTTGACTCATTGGAAAAGACTCTGATGCTCAGAGGGATTGAGGGCAGGAGGAAGAGGGGATGACAGAGGATGAGAGGCCTGGATGGCAACCGACTCGATGCACATGAGTTTGAGTGAACTCCGGGAGATGGTGATGGACAGGGAGGCCTGGCGTGCTGCGATCATGGGGTCGCAAAGAGTCGGACACGACTGAGCAACTGAACTGAACTGAACTGTACTGTATTAAGCTGAAGTTACCGTACACAGTAAATACAGTGTAGTCTGTATTGAACACTACCAAGAAAAGCTCTTATCCAACTTGGTCTGAGCAAAATAAGATTGTTTTCTGAATTAAACTAGGTAATCAGCACTTGATGGACTGGAGCCCTGCTGAACTAATAATCAATATACAAAACCAATTTAAAGAGGCTGAAGGATGCCCAGACCAGAAGGACCTCTTCATAACCTAAAAGAATTAGCAAATCTGAAGGAAGAATACATCACTTAGAAGGGAGGTTAATCTACTTCAAAGAAACACAGAAAAAACCCCGAAAATGTGTGTATGGGCAGTGTCCATCTCATAAGCATTCTAGGCAAGAGTGCTCTGGGCAAGGACCCACCTATATTAATCATGCTTTTTTATTTTCTGTATTTTCTAGTATTTTGACATCTAGGGCCTTACGGAAACTGGAGAGACCTCCCTTCCTAGTGCTAATTCCAAGAGAGAGCAAACAAGTTAAAATGACTACACTTTCACAAGCAAACCACCCAATACTCAAAGCCCATACCCTCAACTCCCTTCTTTACCTACTTTTTACACTCTGGGCCCATTATCCACCCACCCTAATCACCCCAGGGTCAGGTACTAGAAAAACAGAGACAGTCCCTAACCTCTGAGCCTGCTAAAATTATTCAAACTAGCCCATCCTAAACCTGCTCGTCCTGCCTCACCTACTTCTTCTCTCAGAATAAAGGCTCTTCCCATGTTTTCACCTTGCTCCTTCCTCCTGAGCTACCCTGGTGCCTCCTTGTAAAGATATATAGTGTGTCTCTTATTTCTAGGGATTTGTGCATATAAAATTTCTTCCCTCATTTAAGTCATTTCCATGTCTGTATGACTGCGTATCACTAACCATAAACTGATTGAAACAAATCCCCTGTACATTTTAAAACCACCATTCTGATGCAGTGACAATAAGCTCACAAATCTCTCTTAGCCTGAAGGCTTTGAACAATCTAAACAGACAAATATCTTTCACTATTTTCAGTCCATTCCAATTCATTGCTCTAACTTGGCATCTCAGGTGGCATGTCTTAGGAACAGAAGATTCTGGATCAGTCCCTACCATTTTCCTAATTTAACATTTAAGTAGATATTTATAATATGAGCAATAACAAATTAGATTTCTAGGTATTTACATCTGTCTTATAAGCCTGGTTCAGTTCAGTTCAGTCACTCAGTTGTGTCCGACTCTTTGCAACCCCATGAACCGCAGCACGCCAGGCCTCCCTGTCCATCACCAACTCCCGGAGTTCACCCAAACTCATGTCCATCGAGTTGGTGATGCCATCCAGCCATCTCATCGTCTGTCATCCCCTTTCAGCATCAGGGTCTTTTCCAATGAGTCAACTCTTTGCACGAGGTGGCCAAAGTATAGGAGTTTCAGCTTTAATATCACTCCTTCCAAAGAACACCCAGGGCTAATCTTTAGAATGGACTGGTTGGATCTCCTTACAGTGCAAGGGACTCACAAGAGTCTTCTCCAACACCATAGTTCAAAAGCATCAATTCTTCAGCGCTCAACCTTCTTCACATCCAACACTCACAGTCATACATGACCACCAGAAAAACCATAGCCTTGACTAGACGGACCTTTGTTGGCAAAGTAATGTCTCTGCTTTTCAATATGCTGTCTAGGTTGGTCATAACTTTCCTTCCAAGGAGCAAGCGTCTTTTAATCTCATGGCTGCAATCACTATCTGCAGGGATTTTGGAGCCCAAAAAAATAAAGTCTGACCTTGTTTCCCCATCTACTTCCCATGAAGTGATGGGACTAGATGCCATGATCTTAGTTTACTGTGACTCTATTCCTAAAAGATCTCCTGATCGGACTTATCAGGCTTGGAAACCTAAGTGTTGAGGACCAAAATCTAGAGGCTTGTTTCTCAAAATGTGGTCCTCAAACTAGTAGCAGCAGCATTACTATGGGCCAGTTAGAAATGCAGAATCAAATCTCAGGCCCCACTCTAGACCTACTGAATCCGATCCGTATTTTGAAGATTCCAGATTTGTATGCAAATTAAGACCTTGAGAAATACTATTCTAGAGCAAAGAGAAGCAAATTTCTTCCAGAAAGGACTAAATAGTCAAAATTTTAGGTTTTGTAAGATATATGAACTTTGTTGCAACTTCTAATCTCTGCCATTTTAGACCAAAAGAAGCCTTAGACAATATGGAAACAAAAAATCATAGCTATGTTCCAAAAGATTGTATGTACACTAAAATTTGAATTTCATGACTTTCACATGTCACAAAACATTAAAAAGATTGTTAACCATTTAAAAATGTGAAAACCAGTCTTAGTTTTCAAAGACTTAAAATAGTAAGTGGCAGGCCAAATTATCCTATTGGTGATAGTTTGCTCACCCCCAGTCTAGACCATGGAAAAGTCAATAGGATACAGTTATTCTTTCAAGTGAGGCATTACCTATTCATCCACCCTAAAACCCCATGTGCCAAGTGACTCTTCCTCTTTACCTTTCCAGAGCCGGATTACATTTTTTGTTTTGATAATTAACATTTCAAATTAAGATCTTATAGGAACACAAAGATTCTAGAACACAGATGCAGAAGCTAACAGAGAAAGAGCTCCCTTCCTAGTGGAAGAGCACTGTAATCTGAAATATCAGTACTTTAGCCAAACATACCATTTCCAACTTATTTCATATGGTTTCCTGAACTGACTGAGAAGCAATGAGGAAGTGATAGACCATTAGGCTTACTACAACCACACACTCACACGCAACAAGAATCATCAAAGCTTACTTAATATAAGTGCAGACAGAAGCAGGCATGGAGTACCTATTACCTGATTTTCAATCCCTGTTTATAACAAGGGCCAAATGACAAGAACATTCTGGTGTCCTGATTTTCTTCCAGCATTTGTGCAGCAGGCTATCTATTTGGAGGTGTGCCATAAGCACCCATCAGCCCTGACATCATCTAGTTCATCTGTCAACCACAGAAATGGTTTGGCCATCTTCAATGGTTTTATTTTTCCCCAATGAGATAAGGCAATTGCCCCTACAATTCTAATTAGTGATATGCAATGAGTTGCTGAATTCAGAATATCATTTTTACTGTTCAATTGTTAGCTATTTCTCTAATTGGGTTAAATAAGACAAAAAAGGTATTTCCATTGTAATACTTGAAATGGAAACTTCAAATAACTCTATAGCTCCTATGGAGATGTGCTTAAGTTTCCTGACATCCATTTCACCATAATATTCTATAATGTGAATTTTTACTTTTTATATTAAATATTATAAAAGTTTATAATTGTGTATATTTATTCTCCATTCTAAAGCTTGAAGACACACACACACACGCATATGAATCATCTAGGGACATTTTTAAACATGCCAGTGCCCAAGGGGCTCCTAGTGGTGGGTCCTGAGATATTCACTAAAAAAAAAAAAAAAAAACCCAGGTTATTCTAATATATGGTAATTGGAACCACTGCTTTTGTGATTCCCCAAATTATCAAATATCACCATTTTTTTCTGCAAGTTTTGTAAGTCACCTTTTGTTACAATTATAAAAACTTAGAAACAATATTTTTAAAAAATTAGGATTCTTCATGAAAATGACTTCCAGAATCTTCTTAGAATCAATATCAACACAAGTGAAGCTATAAACCTCCTTTATTTTTGTCTTTTTATCTAGATAAACTGGTTTCAAATGCTGATTAACTATAACCCAGTAGGTACATATTCCCTAATGTCCTAGAAATATGGTAGTTTTATTACTGCTCAACATGGTTTCAAAACTATAATTGCAGTACAGTTGCTTCTCTGGGTACTTTGATAATTTTCATTCTGTTAGATGGTTAATATTAAAGTAGATATATACCAAATTATCAAAATGAACTTACCTAGATGTTATTTTTATTGTTCATGTTTGCTTTTCTTACTATCTCAATTCCACCAGAATATGAGATTGTGATAAATAAACATTACTCAGATTTGTCTCTGTCATCACCCTATAAGTTTCTGAAGACATTCTAGCCTATGTACTATCTCATCAATTCCAACTTTTGTGCTTCTGAGAAACACCTCAATAAATCAAAGTAGGATATCTACTTGGGATATCTACTTGGGATATCTACTGCCCAGGGATATTAGTAATCTTTCCTCAATTTTTCGTCGGGATAAGTGAGCATATTGTTTTTAAAAATTATTTTCCTTATTATTTTGGGCATATGGAGGGAAAAAAGAATTAGTTCTTAAAATTTTCATCATATGAAATGGAAACTGAAGTAATTTGATTATTCTAATTATAAACAGTTGTGTTAAAAATAATTAAATGTTAATTTTTAAGTGCTTTCTATTCTAGGTACTGTGCTAGGATGCTTTACACGTATTATATCACTTAATCCTCACAGTAACACTATAACATCGGTTGAAAATGCTCCCATTTTACAGCTGTGAAGCTGAAAAATTCAGGAAGATTACATAATTTACCCAAACTCGCACAACTAGTTAGTAGGATCAAAGTTTGAAACTAGGTCTTTAGGATTCCCAAACCCACAATCCTAACCACTCTGTATACAATTAAAAACTATACAATATTCAAACACACAATTCAAAACTACTACTTATCATAGTAAATGACCTTAAAAAAAAGATAGACTGGGTTCCTTCTCTCACACTTTGCTTTCCTCTGCACAAAACTTGACTCTTGGTTAATAATTAATCAGCTCAAACAGGTTAATCACCTCCTGACCAATCTGTTTCTAACTGTTCAATTTAATAGAAGCAATCAGGCTGGCAGCAGTTTTGAATAGCTGCTTCAAGAAAATGGTTCCTTCAGTTTGAGACTGAAATAGGATTGAGAGAACTCAGACTGCCATTGTTTTCAGAGAAAATATCCAACTCTGGAAAAAAAAAATCAATCAAAAATTTTTTTAAATGACCATCACACACCCTAAGTTTGTGTCTGTGTTCTTTAGCATGCATATTCCTTAATAGTTCCTGTACATACATGTAAATGGATATAATGAGTATGTGTGTGTATGCATATGTGCATACGTACACATACACAGATTACTAGCAGGTGAGCATAAATTAAACCAAGTTGCATCCTTTTATTTTTTTTTAGTCTTTTCTTCCACACCTGATAGATTTAAACCCCTATAGGTCATCTTGTCAAAATACAATTTCAGCTCTGAAATAAAATTACAGAACAGAAACACAGTCTATTACAACTCACTGCCAGTGTTGCCAGATAACTACAAAAAAAATAGTGTCTCAGACAGAAATATCAATAACTTTAATGCGTACGATTTGTTAACAGGGAAGAAAACAAGCAAAGTTGCTCTCCGCTGACTGTCACTAATATTTATTCGTCCAGTGACTGTTAATCAAACCAAGTTTACAGTCCCGTACAGCACCTGTCACAGGTGCTGATCATTAATCAGCTATTACAGCAGTTTATTCTGCTGCTGACAACTCGCAATTTTCCACTGATTCAGCTAGTTTGTCAGGTGGGAATTATGGCATAGCGCATGTGACAAAACACATCACCCTTTTTTTTTTTTTTTTTGCATTTTCAGGCTTCTCTCTCCTGCTTTCTCCCCCTTTTTAGACAAACAATATCTGGGAACTCAGAAGTAATAAGGCGGAATGCATAATTAATTACCCAGCTTGCTCTAATTAGGGATGAATAAGTTGTGTCCCTCTCATCATCACAAATGTGGTGATGGGTAATACCAGTTTATGCTGTATTAACTGCAAATATGCAATCCTTCTGAGAGCACTTTTGTTGATGAATTTGATGAATGTGACAATAATTAGCAGAGACAGATGAGAGCTAAATTACTACTGACAATGTAATGCTATCCTGCTCGAGGGCCTGGGAACGTGGCAGGATAACATGGCAGGGACCTGGGCCTCGTTTCTAATTAATAGTCTTTTTTTCCCCTTTTCCTTTTTTTTTTTTTTTTTGCCAGTGGGGGGAAAAAGGAGTAACGGTAATTGTTTTCGTCAAAGGCTGCAGGGAGTTATCAGGGTAATAAAGTTAATTAGCAGAACAAACATCCTTTCACTGACTTACCAGTCTGAGGAAAAGAGGGTAATTCAAACTGCAGAAAGATATGACTAGATGGGATGATAAGGAAAGAAATTTTACACAGGAGGCCAGCAGAGAAGAATGGTTTTTCTCCCTTCACTTCTGACTTGATACATAGGAAGAAATTAGACTGTCCCTGCTTTCAGTTCACAAAGTTGCTCATATAAAGTACTTTATTGTTATGGTTTTGAGTTTAGGAAATAAAGTTGGCTTAGACTGCTTATTTTTTTTCTAGGTAGTGATAGGTTTGTTCAGTTTCATCTTTATTCAAGTGACACTTTCTTAACGCCTCAGGCATAGAGGTTCAAATATTAGCCAAGGAGAACATTTAGCTGCATTCTGTCCTACAGAAATCTGTTTCATTCTCTGAATCTTTGGGGAAAAGTAAGAAGTTGTTAAGCAATTTCCACCAAGTAGTATTTACTCTCCTGTGTAAATTAAAAATTAAAATGGGATTTTTAAAATACATATAATTTTATTCTATTTTATGGCAACATTGTTTTTCACTTCCACTGTCTCTTTTACAAATACAATTAACCAATTTTTAAAAAGGTGAACATTTTAATGAATCTCGGTTTTAGACTTTATTTAGTTCGTAAACACTGCTTACCATAAGTAAATACAACATAAAGAGAAAAGATCCAAACATTCTGAAGCCTTTCCAAATTCATTTTCTCTCTTTAAATATCATTAGTGGTTGGCCACTTTAAAATATCAAACACTTGAAACATGTCTAAAATAAATAATACTAGAAGGGAAGGAAGTCTGATGCCCCCATAAAAAAGTATCTATGGGTTTTTATTCCATTTAGGTACTGGATTCAAAAAAGTTTTGTTTTTTTGAATCATTAAATATCTCACATTTATTATGTACATAAATGTGCACACATTTGTTTGCTGTCAGAGTCAAATAATAAATATAGCCTCCCATAATGTTCTGTTTGATTCTAAGTTAAGAACGTAAAGAGTAAGTAAATGGTAAACCTGACTTCTGAGTTTGACTGCACAACACCAAGGTAACCTCCTAGCAGACTTCTGCATGCATAGACTTTCACTAAGAATAGGGAAAACATACCAAAATGGCCTTAACTCCTAATATCCACATTTTAAAAGTGCTATGCTTGTCCCAAAGACACGAGCAGCATGACAGTGGAGGGCATAACACTGAAGTACACACAGACACACACACACACAAACACCTGAGTTCTTTAATCACTTTTCTGTCAACATCTATATGATCATGAGCATTTCTGTCATGCCTCTGATCCTCAATTTGCTCATCAGTGAAACTGGAAGCCTTTCCTACTAACTTGATGGTATTGCTGTTAACACAAAAGGAATCATTTTTGTACTTTAGAGACCAAGAGATAATCTATGAATATACTGTTAACATTTTAGTATAGAAAAATCATGAGAAATAATATTGAGAAAATCCATCTCATTTTAATAATTTTCCCATGTGTGTTAGTCAGAAGCCAGAGCTAAAAGACTTGACAAGAAGTTTTTGTAATAAGAAGAACTGAAATCTAGCTTAACTTGGTGCTTTTGCTGCTAAATTTACCAGAGAAATTCTCATTGAAAAAATACCCGCCCAGAGGTTCCCCAGGGGCTCAGTGGTAAATGAATCCATCCGCAGTGAAGGAGATGCAGGAGATGTGGGTTCAGTCCCTGGTTCGGGAAGATCCCCTGGAGGAGGAAATAGCAACCCACTCCAGTATTCTTGCCTGGAAAATCCCAGGACAGAGGAGCCTGGCAGACTACAGCTCATGGGGTCACAAAGAGTTAGACACAACTGATTGAGCACATAGCCCAGATAGATGTTTATCTTACACACAGATGAAATAATACAGAATAAAAGTGAGCACAAACAATAATGCCACAGAGGTAAACTTGAATCCAGATTATTTATTAAAATTCATTAAATGCTAAAAAAGAAAAAATACCCTCCGAGTTCACTGGTCAAAGCTACCTACCTTTTCAAAATTTTCTTAATCTCTTATTAGAAGAACGTATTAAGGTCATGACTAAAGAAAACTAATAACTGGTCAATATAGCAAGATCTCTAGCACAGGCATGCATGCGCACACACACACAGACTGCTATTCTTTGCACACACACACACACACACACACTGCTATTCTTTGCGCACACACACACACACACACACACACACACAGACTGCTATTCTTTGCGCACGCACACACACACACACACACATACACACACACACACACAGACTGCTATTCTTTGCGCACGCACACACACACACACACACACAGACTGCTATTCTTTGCGCACGCACACACACACACACACACACACACATACACATACACACACACACACACAACCTTAGACTGCTATTCTTTGCCTTGTATCCTTAGGAACATTCTGAAGTTTTTACCATATAATCAAACTTTATGTAGCAAAACTCTACAAATGAAAGAAACATTGTAATGCTACTTTCAACAACTTGTATTAGTTCTTATTTAACAACAGCTACCATATGAGGTAATAAGTTTTAACAGAAGGTCATTTTACAGAGAGGGAGGGAGAGGGAGAGAGGGAGAGGGAGAGAGACAGAAAAGATGTTAAGCAGCAACACAAAAATCCAAATGTGAAATTGTTTCTAGGAATGGGTTGGAATTTTTTATTGTGAGACAGGGAGTAACAGGGAACCTGTTTGTTTCTTCTGGGACCAACACTGAATTTATCGAATATTTTGGTCTTTTCCCCTCTAGCTACCACCTCTTCTATTTTAGGTCACAAGGTATGTCCTTTCGGAAAAGTGATGCAGAGTCTAATCAACCTAACTTCACTGACCTCCAAGGACTATTGAAACTTATAAAACTTGCTATGGTATTCTGACATGCCAGAAACCACTGCTGCTGCTGCTCCTAAGTCGCTTCAGTCATGTCCAACTCTGTGCGATCCCACAGATGGCTGCCCATTGGGCTCCGTCATCCCTGGGATTCTCCAGGCAAGAACACTGGAGTGGGTTGCCATTTCCTTCTCCAATGCATGAAAGTGAAAAGTGAAAGTGAAGTCGCTCATTCGTGTCTGACTCAGTGACCCCATGGACTGCAGCCTACCAGGCTCCTCCATCCATGGGAGTTTCCAGGCAAGAGTACTGGAGTGGGATGCCATTGCCTTCTCCACCAGAAACCACTAGAAAAAGAAATTTGGTATCTCAGAGGTTCTCCTCATCTTGGGATGGAGACCAAAGTGATACTTCAAAATAAGTAATAATTTCCAATAGTAGCTAGCCTATTGGGTGAGCTAAAAATGCTTAGTGAAAAAAAAAAAATTGTTAAGAGATTCACCAATCAGATACTGTAGGCACTGGGAGCATGTACTGTTGGTATTATTATGAATGTTCAGGAAATTTAATTCTTTCTTTTCCTTTTTGCTCGGAAATCCTTGGCCATTGTTTTTAGAGAGTTTTTTTGACAGATTCTCAGTTCTTGAAAGCTCTAGGGCATTTTTGCTTCTTATGTGAGTGTAGAGAAGTGTTACGTAGTTAAATAATTGCAAAGGACTAAAAATAAACCATAGTTTACTTTTTCAGATTTTGAATTACAAAATTATTTAAATGTTGTGTATAATCGAAGTGCTACATTACTACGTAATGAAATTACAATACTGCTTAATGACATTAGGGAACTGCATGCAAAAAAATATTTGTACACAAGGTGGTGATGTTAGCAACCAACTACAGTACTTTTATTCTGCTAAAAACCACAATAAATAACAATAAATTATTTTCCCTGAGGGATCTCCAGAGGGCATGTTTAGGTATTCATACAGTGACAGTATGCAAGGGCACAAAGCACGTAAGAAATTTGTCATCATATCTTACAGAAGCAGCAGGGAAGAAAGAGAAAGGACAAATCTCACCACACACAGAGTAACTTCTAAGGAATAAGACTGCATTGCATGTAGTAATGATTCAAGTATTCCGCTTTTAACACTTATGTCTCTACTAACATGTATTTGGATATTTAAGTCCAAATATTAAATCCGAAATGTAAAGTTGTTTCTAAAACTAGCTCTAGCAAAATATTCCCCCTTCCCAGAAAGGTTTCTTTAGAAAGCCTCTACCTTACCACTCTCCCTGGCTTTTGTGAACAAGTTTCCTTATCCTGGTGACTCAAATGGTAAAGAATCTGCCTGCAATGCAGGAGACCCAGGTTCAATCCCTGGATGAGAAAGATCTGGAGAAGGAAATGGCAATCCACTCCAGTATTCTTGCCTGGAGAATTCCATGAACAGAGGAGCCTGCTGGGCTGTAGTTCGTGGGGTCACAGAGTCAGACAACTGAACGACTGACACTTTTACTTCCTTACTTTCCATATCCCAATCCTAACTACAGCGGTGATTAACGGAGGGCAATGTCATACTCTCTATTCGTGTTTCTTGTGAAGAAACTGAAGTTCTTAGATTTATATTATAATTCAGAGCAATTAAAAAGTGAAGCTGATAAATAGTAAGTCACAATCTTATTTCTCATGAAATACTGGACTCATTAACATTATCAATGCTAAAATATAAGTTAACTAATATAGAGAGAGCTATATGCTAGCTAATACGTGTCCACAAAGAGTCGGACATGACTGAGCAATGCTAACACAAATCAATTCATATTTTTTGAGTACTGGTACACTAATAATGACATATAAGGCAAGTAAATAATTTTATCATCAAGCCTCAAGTCCAATTATTGGTTACAGTGAAATATATTTCTACTGATAGTTTTTCTTTTAAAAAAAATTAAATGATGACACTAGCGGGAATGCAGAACTTGTTGGTTACAAAATGAAAAGCGTGTGCCATGAATCAAAAAGGTAGACAAATGTGTTTCAATTTTAAGATTCTTCTCCCAAGATGAAAAAAGCAGCAATTGTTATTTGCAAGCTAGAAAGCAAAATATCTGTTCATGAATTATCTAAGGATGGGTAAGAAACTTAAACCCATAGAAAAGTAATAAATAATGACAACAGATGTTTGTAAACCTGTGCTCCCCTGTTCAGTGTTTCTACGTGTTGTTTTTGCTTTGATGTGCTGTCAGCCATCTCTCACCTGGGAGTAGTGATATCTTATCAAAGCCCAAACAGTTCCTCTTCACAACAGACAGATAATAGTGCTTTTCAATTTATCATACTGGAAGTCTAAAAGAACCATGGGAACGATTGGTCAGGTGACAGCTTGATGGACAGTTTGACAGCACTTAAAGCATCATGGGAAATGGCTGTCACCTGATTTTCAGAGCGACCAGGGAGATAACCTTCAGAATGATGAGGAAAACAAAAATCTGAATATTTGTGTAAGATCCAGAAGCAGCATCAATGTTCACTTAAGTGATAATAGGTATGAATTTAGATGACTCAAAACGTTATTATCAAACCTGAGAGGTTTCTCCAAGTCCAGAAGTGTCCTTCATCACTTTTGATGCCTTTTACAATTTTATTCAAATGTCATTTGAAAAATATATATATAATATAGGAATTTTGACTTTAAAAAGATACAATAAAACATATTAAGTATTTAACCACATGCTAAATATATTGGATGACCACTAATATTCTCCAGCTTTGAAGTCACCTTTTCTTTTTTAACAAACTCCTCATATACTTTTTCTTAAATTTAATTTGCACATTACAGTTCTAATTAAAAACACTATCATAAAGAATCATATGGATCAAATGTCACACTCTGGGCTAACTCGGCTTCATGATCAGTGTAATCTTGGTGTGAGAAGCAAAATAAGCACATCAATTTGAAGATCTTTTGCACAAAAATGTTTGAAATCTGTATTCATTAATTTATACAGCCAATGAATAAGAAATGAGTACTTACTACATCAAGGGTCTCTGCTACATATATAAAGATGAGAAAGAAAACACTTCAGCTTACAACTTGCCTACAGTTTGAATGTGAGAAAGGATAGAGTTTTAATTAATAGTAGTTGGCAAGTGAGATCAAGCGATCAGTCCAAATTTATTGCCTTTTAATTCATGAAGCTGATACACAGTCATTTGTCTCTTGAATATTTTCTCTTGTGAGAAAATTGTATATACAGTTTACACTAGCTTTATGGTCTGATCTGAGGAATTCTGCCTGAAAATTAGGATTCCAAAGGAAAAAATAAGCCCTCAGTGTTTATACATTCACTGAGTGCCTCACACATAAGTTTAAAGAATGATTCCAGAAGTAATAGAAGATAAGAGAGACTTAAGATGCAATTTCCACAATCAAGGACTCTAGACATCAAACCCTCAGTCCCTTAGATATTTCAGCTACCTTTTTTTTCAGAGCATACACGTGATAATTTATTTTAAAATAATACCTAAGAAAAGTAAGAATAGTACAAAGAACTCCATTACACTCATCATCCAAAATTTACCAGTTGTTAACATTTTGGTGTATTTGTTTTTATCACTCCAATGCTCACTCTTTTTCTCTCTCACCCACACATAACCCTCTCTTCCTCCTTCTTTCCTCTTTTATTTAGTTATCTATATGTTGTATTTTATATTTTTATATGATTTTAATAGAGAGAAATGAGATTAGTGTCTAATTCATCTTTATATTCCTTTACAAAACTTAGCAACTGCCTTTTATATACTTAAAAATATACATAAATGAATGAATGACAAATAATATTCAACCTAAATATAGTCTCTTATCTTTTAGATTTGTGTTTATACATAAATATAAAAGGAATTATATTATTCATCTAAAATGCATGTAATCTTTTACAAAGTGTGAATCTTCCTTCTAACTATGTCTTATCACTAAGTGATTTAGTAAAAAATTAATAAATAAGATAATGAAATCACAGCAAGAATGGCAAATAACTTTCTAAAGGAAGTAAAAGATAGAAGCTTCAGGTGCTGCTGGCTCTTTGTCTTTCTCTGGGACACACAGACTAACTATAGATGCCAGACAAAAAGCTGAGATTTAAACAAAAACTGTCTTTCTGAAAAATATTCTGGCACTATTGTTGAAACTGGTACCACTTGGCTGCTTGACACTTTTGGGATAACACTTTGCTTTCATAAAATTTGATGCTTTGGATTCACATTCCAACATGATTTTCCAAATCCAGTTGTGCCAGAGCCAGACAAGCCAAACAATTTGTGAGAGTACCCTTAGTGTTTTCCAGAGACCTGAAAAAAGCCAATAAATAATTTAAATGACTATTAACAACACAATGTTCTCCAAGTATTCTTCATAAGAAGGCACATTATTTGAAAAAAAAAAATGAAGCTGAAGTTTGCAAATGCAAAACAAAATGCTTTTGAGTGCTGTATGTAAAATGAAATACTTAGAGCCTGATAAAAACACATTTTGCTTGTTTCAAATTGGGAGGGCAAGATGCAGAAGGAAGATTTATAATAACTGATATTTGGATTGTTCAAGTGCTACTGAACAACTGAATTCAGACTCATTTCTGAATCACATGTGCTTAGTCATTGTCGTGTCCGAATCTTTTCGACCCCATGGACTGCAGCCCACCAGGCTCCTCTGTCCATGGAATTCCCCAGGCAAGAATACTGGAGTGGGTTTCCATGCCCTCTTCCAGGGGATCTTCCCAACCCAGGGATCGAACCCAGGTCTCCTGCAGTGCAGGCAGATTCTTCTACCATCTGAGCCACCAGAGAAGCCCACAACGCTTTTCCTTTCCTTGCTGAAATAAACCCATGCAACATCAGGTCCTAACAGGTCTCAGGTGTAGTCCCTAGCTCACCTGAAATGAATTAAGTTTCATTTTTAACAATTAATAAAGTCAAACCAACTAAAGTTAAATATAAAGCCAAAACGAAAGTTTTATAACACATTTCATAGTAATGCCAAAATTTGTGGTCTGGAAACTTAGCGTACGTTTCAGTGTTGAGCTTTTAGTCAGACTAAATTTTCACAGAAAGAAATTTTCAAACTAAAATTTCCACAAAAATAAAAAATGATTAAAACCATTAAAAAAATAAGATAGCACTGTCCCATTATAAATTTCAACATACAAAATTAGCTTTTGGGGGGACTGTTAAGCAACATTTTGAAGGACATAAAAGTCTTAAAGTATTGGTTAATGTAGGTTGTATGAACCATGGACTTTTAAAAACACCATGCTTACTTGAAAAAGTGTATAAAATTGGTGATCTTTTGATTCAAAAATGTATGCACCACTATTTGGACTCTGCTTTGGTATGATATACAAAGAGAGCCTTGAGTCTTATGACCCAAATTTGAGCACTGAAGTTATTTCTGTTAGTTCTTTTTTCTTTCAAGGTATATACAGTATGCTTTAAATGTGGGATATTCTGAATTCATTTTCCTTTACTTTTCTGACTGCATCTTTTTCAGATTTGGTAGATTTTGATATTCAAAACACAGAAAGCTTTCCTTTAGATGCCTTCTCTTATAGAGGCTTTTACGTATTTATTATTGATGATTAAAAAGCAGGTGGTGATGGAGAGGGAAGCCTGGCGTGCTGCATGCAGTCCATGGGGTCAGAGAGTCAGACTGAGTGACTGAACTGAACTGAACTGAAAAAGCAGGATAGCTTGCACATTTAGAACACAGGTTTAAGGTTTTAAAATTTGAGCTCATCGAACGTCGTCTGTACCTTTGCAGTACACTGGAGACTAGCCACAGAAAAGAATCAGTGAAAAAAGCTGTTTAATTTTCTTAATGCCAGAAAGCAGTCATGGAAGAATCCTACCTAAAGTTACCCTGTTGTTATGGCTTATACAATGTCTTTACAGATAAAAAGGCTTAATTTTTCTTTTTTTCTCAATAAAAATGCTGGAAAAGAGGGGAATTTGAGAGCATATCTCACTTATACTACTTGAAAAGTGAAAGTCACTCAGTTGTGTCTGACTCTTTGTGACCCCATGAACTAGACAGTCCATGGAATTCTCCAGGCAAGAATACTAGAGTGGGCAGCCTTTCCCTTCTCCAGGGGATCTTCCCAACCCAGGGATCAAATCCATGTCTGCCGCATTGCAGATGGATTCTTTGCCAGCTGAGCCACAAGGGAAGCCCTATACTATTTAAACATTTACTATGAAAGCTGTATATTTACATTTATAAGACCATGTTTTCAATGTGGAAAAGGAATTGATTCTCAACTTTCTGTCCAACTATTTCTCAGAATTCTGATTTGTGGTTATTCAGAAATTTATGACAAATTTTCTAAACCTCACATATACTGTATAAAGCTAGGATTATAAAAATGGCACCTTACATGGCTCAACTTTCACATCCACCAAAAGTATTTTAATAAATTCTTCTGGAGGATATAAGAAGAAAATACATGAAGCTAGGTTAAGCCAATTCTTAGTATCCAAGTGTTATTAGTACCTACATTAGTACCCACCAAAGTGAAAAGTAAAATTATTGCTCAAGTGATTTTTTATCTACATTATATCAAATTAACACTTAGGTTTTTTCCATTAAGATGTTTAACTGGCAGTTGTGTTGGAATTTCATAGGTGCAGCTGTAGTGTTTTAACAATCGAGCAGCAACCTTCCTATTATTCATTCTATATAGCATTTTAAACCCATCATTTTCTTTCTAACTTTATAGTTAACAGAGAGCAAGTGAACATCATACTTTCCACCCCTGCAATGTTCCTTATCTATTATGCTGGAAATGTGCTCTCTCTCTGTCAGTCAAAAAAGGCTTAATCCTTTGTTATTTCATTTTCCTCACCATCTTAGGAAAGCTACAGCTCTCTGAGACTCAGTTTCCTCACCTGTAAAGTGGAAATAATTATGCCCACCTCTCAGATTTGTTATGAAGACTAGAGATTACTACAAGTAACTGCATAGGACCTCCTGTAACAGTCTGCTCCCAATAAAAGCTAATTCCCTTCTCTTTGATTAGTATTGAAATCCGTATTGATCAACTTGTGTACAAAGATAGGTTATTCAATGTCTTAAATTAACCTCTCTTCAACTACACTGAAGCATAAACCAATGCATCAGCAGATACTAATCTTTCTTGCTGGGCTGATTCATTAAAAGGGATTCAGCACACACAAAAATATCCTAAATCATTAAGGCTGACATTGACAACGTTCAGACAACACAATCTTTCCCAAAGACAGAAAAAAAGATTCTTTGCCTACCTTACTAAAAGCCAGTGGGGGACTGGGGCAAATTGAGAGACTGGGATTGACACATACACATTACTATATGTAAAATAGGTGATTAAGGCAACTAATAAGGACCTACTGTATACTGCAGAAAACTACTCAGTACTCTGTATGGCCTATACGGGAAAAGAATCTAAAAAAGTGTGGATATGTGTATTGGCATAAAACACACTCACCTTGCTGTACACCTGAAACTAACACAACACTGTAAACCAATTACACCCCAATAAAAATGTTCAAAAAAGAAAAGGCCAATACCTATTTCCCCTTAAATATTTTCCCTACAATTCCATGAGGCAATAATAGAATAATCAGATTATAGTCACAAGGATGTTTATACAGATACTTGAAAACTAAAAAAGATATACAAGATATTATTCACATTTTGTTACTATGGAATCAAAGAGCTATCCTATCCTCAAAACAATAATAGAATAAATACCAGTGACAGGCATTGTGGTCAAGTACTTAAAATGGATTATCTCATTTAATCCTCACACGACTACTGAAGTAGGTATTACCATTATCATTCATAGATGAGAAGCATGGTCATGGAGATAATAAGCAATCTGGTGAAGGCTATATAGTTCGTAAGTGGTAGGACTGAAATTCCAAATGATCTACAGAAAACTCTTTATATTCATTTGGACATAAGTTTTAAAAGAATAGCAGTCTTTTTATTCTTTAAAAAAAGAAAATTATATAACTATTGCATTATCTTTTGTCTCTCAGGCAATAACAAATCTAATTTTAAATATGTAAGCATTCATAGCATTCATTTATTGTGGTTTCCAAATTTTGTTGGCCTCAGATATCCTTCACATTCTTAAAAATTACTGAAGACCCCAAAAAGCTTTTGTTTATGTAAGTTAGATCATATTAGATCATATTAGAAATTAAAACTAAGCAACTTTAAAAACACTTAAAATTTATTTTAAAATAACAAAGAATTCGTTACATGTGAACATAACTAACATATGAAATATAACTAGAGTTATTTCATCAAAAAAGTGGCATTACTTGACATTTTTTTCAAATACTATACTATCAGGCTGAATAGAAGACAGCTGAAGAATCTGAAATAAAAAACTTCCAACAAACAAAAATCCAAGACCAGATTGTTTCAAAGGTGAATTACACACAACATATAAAGAAGAACTTAAACTAATCCTTTCCAAACTCTTCCAAAAAAACTGAAGAGGAAGGAACACTCTCAAAGACACTGTATGAATCCATCATCATTCTGATACCAAAACACACCACCAAAAAAAAGAAAATTACAAGTCAATGTCTTCATTGAATATAGATGCAGAAATTCTCAACAAAACATTAGCAAACTGAATCCAACAATATATAAAAAAAGATCATACATTATAACCAAGTAGGATTCATCCTAAGTTCAAAAGGATGATTCAACACACACGTCAATCACTGTGATATACCACATAAAGAAAGACAAGACAAAAACCACATGATCATCTTCACAGACGCAGAAAAGGCATTTGACAAAATTCAACATCCATTCATGATAAAGTCTTACAAAGGTTGGTATCAGTTCAGTTCAGTCGCTCAGTCGTGTCCAACTCTTTGCGACCCCATGAATTGAAGCACGCCAGGCCTCCCTGTCCATCACCAACTCCTGGAGTTCACTTAGACTCGTGTTCATCGAGTCAGTGATGCCATCCAGCCATCTCAGCTTTGGTCATCCCCTTCTTGTCCTGCCCCCAATCCCTCCCAGCATCAGAGTCTTTACCGATGAGTCAACTCTTTGCATGAGGTGGCCAAAGTACTGGAGTTGCAGCTTTAGCATCATTCCGTCCAAAGAAATCCCAGGGCTGATCTCCTTCAGAATGGACTGGTTGGATCTCCTTGCAGTCCAAGGGACTCTCAAGAGTCTTCTCCAACACCACAGTTCAAAGGCATCAATTCTTCGGCGCTCAGCCTTCTTCACAGTCCCACTCTCACATCCATACATGACCACTGGGAAAACCATAGCCTTGACTAGATGGACCTTAGTTGGCAAAGTAATGTCTCTGCTTTTGAATATNAGCCTTCTTCACAGTCCAACTCTCACATCCATACATGACTACTGGAAAAACCATAGCCTTGACTAGATGTACCTTAGTCAGCAAAGTAATGTCACTGCTTTTGAATATGCTATCTAGGTTGGTCATAACTTTTCTTCCAAGGAGTAAGCGTCTTTTAATTTCATGGCTGCAATCACCATTTGCAGTGATTCTGGAGCCCAGAAAAATAAAGTCTGACACTGTTTCCACTGTTTCTCCATCTATTTCCCATGGAGTGATGGGACCGGATGCCATGATCTTCGTTTTCTGAATGTTGAGCTTTAAGCCAACTTTTTCACTCTCCTCTTTTACTTTCATCAAGAGGCTTTTTAGTTCTTCTTCACTTTCTGCCATAAGGGTGGTGTCAACTGCATATCTGATATGTTAAAGGGTACACCATAAATATTTGCTAAAGACTACCTTAACGGCTGTCATGTGGAAAAGGGACAATGTTCATTTCATATATGCCAATGGGCAGAGATGGAAGCTATAATGACACAAATTTTAAGACACGGATGACATGAATTTTCAAATAATCAGAGCTATCCCTTTCTTCATAGCAGGGGGTTCTGGAGTCTGTGGTTTCTCTGAGTTGATACTCAAATTTTCGATGTACGTACAAAAAGTATAGGCATTTTTCCTGGGAGAAAAATCCATAATTTTCATTAGATTCTCAAAGGGGTATACAACCCAATAATGGTTAGGAGTCACTGTTTTTAAAATGTCAATGTACCAAGACAAGGATTTCGGACTACATCAGTTAATGTAGGTTTTTACACAGATTATGGTGGCTCACACAGTAATGAATCTGCCTGCAATCCAAGAGACCTGGATTCAATCCCAAGGTGGGGAAGATCCCCTGGAGAAGGGAATGGCCACCCACTCCAGTATTTTTGACTGGAGAATTTCATGGACAGAGGGGCTGTCTGCAGGCTGCAGTCCATGGGGTTGCAAAGAATGGGACACGACTGAAAAACTAACACTAACTTACTTTTACCTAGATTATACTACTTTGATAATGAATGCAAAAAGAGCATTTTATTCATTTAAAAATACTGACTGTCCATTATATGCCAACTGCTAAAGAAATAGTGGTAAACAAGACAAACTGCCTGCCCTCAGAAGCTTCCACTCTACAAAGTGGAGACAAAAAAACCTAGTAAAATATATAAGAAAATGTTATATGATACAAAGCACCTTCAATCGAGAAAATAAAACATAGGAATAGGAAATGATGGGAGTGTAAAGAGTGACTTTAGTTAGAGTCATCAGGCAAAGTCTCTGAGGAGATTACATTTAAGCTGAGCAATGAGAAGGATGCCGAGGAAATAACACTTCAGAAATGAAGAGAACAGAAACTGCAAAGTTTCTAAAATAAGAACACTAATTATTATTACTTGAGCTCTTAGAAAAAGCCATCTCTGATTGTCTCTCTATACAACATTTAGAAGAGTATCTCCCACCCGCATTGAAGAGAACTTATCCAAGACAATTCAGCACGATGAAAATTTAACGTGGTAAGACACTATTGTAGATGAATCTTTAACCGCTTAGGGTCATCGTGAATTTACTCTTCATCATCATTAGACAAAGTGAGTAAAATCTTTGGGGTTTTGTAATAAGACAGAAAGAAAAAGAAAAGAAAACCCAACAAATGAGGTAGTTTGCTTTTTTTAAAAGAAGTTTATCCCAGGGAGATAGTTTTACAAACATCAAGATTATCAAAGTCTATGAACAGAATTCTGGGTTGAATCTGCCCTTCACCCCTAGAGCTTGGTGTTTTGCATTTCTTGTATTTATAATCTATGATGTACAAGAGGATGGAGTTACAGTCAATGTGCACAAATTAGAGGGAAATGAGTTTCAGTTCAAGGAGCTGTCCAACATCAACAGACAGGGGTTGAATATTCAACAGGTTGAATATTAGTGGAAGCACAAAAACTGTAAAACCGGGTCTCAAGGATGTTACACAATTTCCAGAAGAAAGTTACCAGAACTTCAAAATCTACCGAGAACTGTTCTAGTTTTTCTCCCAGCCTTTGGCATTCCTGCCCTGTTACACTCACCCATTATGCAAAAGCCCCAGAATGCAAACCACAGGTTGGATTTTTAACCTCCACATACATCATGCCAGTAACAAAGGATTAAGAAATACATGTTCACGTAACGGGAATGGAGAACCATGTTCATCTCAGTAACTAAAACTCGGATTACTAAAATCTTCACATTATATTTACGAAAGCACAAAAAGAGCCTGAAGCAGAGAGCTCTCGACACCAAACTGAAAATACACAACAAAATAAGATTAACAATACCCAGTCCAACTATTTCATTCGAAAGCACGAAAGAAAGCACACGGACACCCTAAAAAAGGGGAATTCAAGTGGGAGCCCTCCTGACTCAAAGCACTTGGGCAGATGGTGAGTAGTTGAGTTAGGCCAGCGAGGGAAAGAGGTGAGAGCAACCGGAGAGTGCGTCCAGGCTCGTCTGCGCGCGCTCCTGCAGGCGAAGGCCTGGAGGGACGCGGTCCGGCCGCTGCCCGCTAGGACCAAGAGAACCCTGGCGCGTGGCACCTCCCAAACTCCGCGGGGCCGGAGACCCCCGCGGCCGCCCTCCCTCCAGCAGGGCTCTTGGAGCCCGTGCTCGCCCTGCGGCTCGGGGTGGGGGAGTCGGCCCGCGCTTACCTTCGGGCGCCGGCGGCGGCTCCTGCCGCTTTCCGCGGGACAGGAAGGCCTTGGGCAGCAGCAGCGACACAGCCAGGACGAGTCCCGAGGCCAGAGCCACCCTCTGCACCGTGGAGTACGCCATGACCGCCCGCCCCCGCCGCAGGTGCGGGCTCGCGCCGGAACCGGAACCGCAGCGCCCGCGGCCTCCGCCAACCCCACCGAGCGTTGCGCGGACGGCGCCGCGCGAGGGACACGCGAGCGCGGCGCGTGGGGCTGACTCGCTCCTCCCGCGCGGTCCCCAGGTGCGCCGAAAGGTACCCGCGCCCTCTCATTCGTCCCAGCTAGAAACTCCTCCCTGTAACCCCCGCCCACAGGGGCGTTCTACACCCAAACTACCAGTGGCCGCGCCCTTCCTTTCAGCTTCATCACCGCACTGCTCACTCCCCTCCTTAACCGCCCATCAGTTAACTGGTTAAGCTGCCAGCCCCTCTGGAAGGCCCCGCACATCCATTCTCCATCTGAAGCCCAAGTTGATAACGCTAAAACTCAGGTGTAATGCGTTTAAAGCTCTCCATAGCTTCACATCTTTGAAAAACTCCCCTTTACCCTCATAGAAAGGTCCAGCTGCTTTCTGTGACCTCTAGGCCCTCCCTGGTCTGGTTTTACCAATGCGCCGTTCAAAGTAGATCATTTGCTATTTCCCTAACATATTTCTTGCGTTCCGGGAATCTTTGCTTACCCTGTTCACACTGCCTGGAAAATTCCTAACACATCTCCACTGCTAAAAAACTTCTCTGAAGAACAGCTGAAAAGTACTGCCTTCATGAAACATTTTTAGCCAGCTTCCCCTTCCTCTGTGTCCCCACGGTTCTTCTTACTGTCCTTACGAATTTCTTTAACAAACATTCTTTTGATTCTTATGAATAAGATAGGTTCCCTATAGAGTAGAAAGTCATAGAATAAAGAACATGCAGCAAATATTCTGGACTCTAAATCACTCAGTTCAACTGTAAGGAGGAGAAATAAGGAAAGAGCTTCTGAAAGTAGGTAAAATTTGAGTGTTTAAAGAATGAGGAAGTTATTAGGCAGACAGGTGAAAGGGATTCGAGGGATAGTCCAGGAAAAGTTTGCAAAGAAAGCAAAGACATGAAAGCTTGAAGCTTCCTTATGTGCTGTGAAAACTATTCATTTTGGTTGTAGTTCATTTAGGGTCAGTGACATAAAATGATAAGGCAATATAAGCAGGAACTAGGTTATGAGAAGCTTAGATATGATTTCCAGTAAACATGGCAGATGGAGGGCTTCCCAGGTGCTCCTAGTGGTGCAGGAGTACCACTATGGTGCTCGTGCCAATGCAGGAGATACAAAAGATGCAGGTTTGGTCCCTGGGTCAGGAAGATCCCCTGGAATAGGAAATGGCAACCCACTCCAGTATCCTTGCCTGGAAAATCCCACGGATAGAGGAGCCTACAGTCTGTGGGGTCACAAAGAGTTGGACACAACTGAAGCAACTTCATGTGCACACACGCAAGGCAGATGGAGCACACCCATTTATCTTTGCTTTCTCCAGACACCTCACAAAAATGAAAAAAAGTGTATCAACTAAAATACTGAAGAGGATGGGAGAAAACATGACAGCAGATAAAGATGTCAAAATGTTCATAAGATGCAACATTATCCAACAGAAGTAAAATATCAGTTACTTGTGTATTGGGCTTTTCAAACACTTTGTTTGGATTAAAAACCTGAACAAAAATTTCAGTCAACCAATTTAAAATTTTCTAGTAGCCACACATTTAAAAAGTGAAAACAAACAGGTGAAATTATTTAACCCAAAATATACCAAATATTATCATTTCCACATGTGTAACACTGCTGCTGCTGCTGCTAAGTCACTTCAGTCGTGTCTGACTCTATGCGACCCCATAGACCCCATAGACGGAAGCCCACCAGGCTCCCCCGTCCCTGGGATTCTCCAGGCAAGAACACTGGAGTGGGTTGCCACTTCCTTCTCCAATGCATGAAACTACTGAAAAGTGAAAGTGAAGTTGCTCAGTCGTGTCCAACTCTTAGTGACCCCATGGACTGTCAGTCACATTTCAATGACTTAGTAGCCATATGCCTAGAGGCTACCATATTGAACAGTGCAGGTTTAGAGAATAACAAGTGAAGTGCCTACAGAGAGAAAGACTCTAAGAAGCAAACCAATTTGGCTTTCAGAACCTATAAAGTATTAGGAATTGAAAGTAATGAGTTCCTTTAAAGGCAAAGATGTGGAGTGGGATTGAATGAAGAAAGATTGATTGAAAGTCCATGAGGAAGCAGTTGATGTCCTCCAAGTCTGAATCCTCAATTATTGCAGCCAGGGAGATGCCCCTACTAGAATCACTCAGGCATCATCATTATTGATGTCATCAATAGTACTAAAAGATATTGAGCATTTCCTATTGTCCAGGTATTT
This sequence comes from Neotragus pygmaeus, assembly GCA_006410875.1. NCBI lineage: Eukaryota > Metazoa > Chordata > Mammalia > Artiodactyla > Bovidae > Neotragus > Neotragus pygmaeus. The sequence goes on along the minus strand of SJYV01018739.1, from coordinate 1,379,856 downwards.
TCCATATCATAACAATTTATTCTCTTAACTTTATGAAGTAAGAAATATTATTATGTACCCACTCTACACATGAGAAAACTAAGGAACAGAAAGCTAAAGTAACTTGCCCACAACTGCACAATATACGTTGGAAGCTTTTATTTGAATCCAGGCAGGGTTATTCCTGGAAATGGCAACCCACTCCAGTATTCTTGCCTGGAAATTCCCTTGGACAGAGCCTGGTGGGCTACATTCCATGGGGTCACAAAGAATTGAACATGACTGAGCATGCATGCTTACTCCAGGACTTGCTCGCTTAACTGCCAGTTTTACTTTCTGGAACCAGATAAGCTCTGGGCTCAGAGAGAGCAGATGCATCTTAGGAAGGTGATGACTGATAGGATATAGCTTCTAAGAGACACAGAGGAATCTCAGATTACCCCCAAATTCTTGCTTGGGTGATTGGATAGACACTGACTTCATATAACAAGATTTTGAGAGCAGAAGAATCAGATTTGTGAGAAAGATGAGTTCAGATTTTGATGAGTTGAGTTTGAAGGTCCATGAAGTGTCCAGGTGGGCTTCTCAGGTGGTACAAGTGGTAAAGAATCTGCCTGCAAATGCAGGCAGACTTGCGGATCTAATCCCTGTGCCAGAAAGATGCTCTGGAGATGGGCATGGCAACCCACTCCAGTATCCTTGCCTGGAGAATCCCATGGACAGAGGAACCTGGAGGTAGCTATCCAGTTGGATAGAAGGGTCTGAAGCTCAGAAAAGATGTCTGTACTGGAAATAAAAACAGAAATGATCATTCTATCAATTGTAAATGAAGTCTGGGAGAAGATAACATCAGCCAGAATGCTCGTGTAAATGATAAGCCACAATGGAAACTTGGGTTACACCCTTTTATTGAAGTTACCAAGTATTATGACAAAAGTGGGATGGAAAAGAAGACAGTAATTCAGATGTTCAAGTCTTGAATGAATGGAGACACTGGAAGGTGACAGGAACAGAGAGTATAATGAGGAGTCAGATGACCTTCTCTTTTAAGGAGTTGTAGTTGGGTTTTAGAGTAGGTGTAGCAGTAGTGGTGGGCTTTCCTGGTGGTTCAGTGGTAAAGGATGCGATGCAGAAGACGTGGGTTCGATCCCTGTGTCAGGACAATCCCCTGGAGAAGGAAGCGGCAACCGACTCAAGTATTCTTGTCTGGAAAATCCCATGGAGAGAGAGGCTTGGTGGGCTATAGTCCATGGGGTCACAAAAAGTTGGACATGATTTAGCAACTAAACAACAACAAGTAGTGGCTGCAGTAACCACTCAGAGGCATACCTCTAAGTGCTTTATGTACAAAAATACATTGATGTTTATACAGAACTTCCTGAATACATGCAAGTTCTTGTCAGTAACTGCATGCACGCATGCTAAGTCACTTCAGAAGTGTTCAACTCTTTGCAACCCAGTGGACTGTAGCCCCCCCAGGCTCCTCTGTCCATGGAATTCTCCAGGCAAGAATACTGATGTGGGTTATCATGCCCTCCTCCAGGGGATCTTCCCCACCCAGGGACTGAACCCACATCTCTTAAGTCTCCTCCATTAGCAGGTGGGTTCTTTACCACTAGCGCCACCTGGGAAGCACTATCAGTAACTATTTGGTCTAATTCTATTGTTTATGGTTTTACACGGAGAACAAACTTTTTCCCCCTTCACCTGCAATCTCACTCCTGAGGAACTTGTAAATTGTTCCCTAGCAGCTCTTCCTATGTTGCTGGCATTCTTACCTTCATGATAACTACCTTCCCAATACTCCTGATTTACCTCCTTTCGTCTTTCTTAACACCCAGTTTCAGAACAGAAACAAACTGCTCGTGGGCCACAAGATCCAAGGAAGAGAGCCTACCTTCCTCTGATGTGCAGTAAGTGGTTAAGAGGGGCTCTCTCAGCCTTAGGCCCCCAAAAAAGACCTCTCTTTGCCTCCTCCTTGGAATCTATTTCCATTCTGCTTTGTGATGACCGGCAGGGCTCCCTGATGTGAGTCCCTCAGGGCCTTGCGGCTAGAGCCACTTAACTGCAGCTGCTTCCAACTGAGCCTTCCTGGGGACCCTGAACTGTTCCCCCATGAGGGACATCAAAAAGTCACTGAGCCTTAAGTCATATTCATAGTCGTTGATCATAGCTAAATGTTTAGTCTGCTGTCAATAAGCTGTTGACTTACTTCTATGACTTATATTAGTGATTTTCAAACTTGATTTTTTTTTTTCTGATGACAGATCTTGAATCCAGAAAGCACTGTAAGGAGAAAGTTTGGTAAGTCAAGGATAGGAGATGGAGTCTGAGTGAAATATGTACTGAGCAGTATACCATTAGCTCTGTTTCTCTGGGGAACTTTAATACGGTGACTTTGGATATTTCTGAAAATGTAATTCTTCTATTTTTGAGGCTTCTTTGTCCCAGGGGAGATGCCAAGGCTGTACCTTGGCCTCTGAAAACAATTGTAAAGAGCCCATAAGGAAGCATGACAGAAATCAGGGTGGTGAGCAGGGAAGTGAGACCCAAATATCCAGAACACTGAGCAGAAGGGAGCAAAGCATGTAACTCCAAAGCACAGAATGGAAAGGCTAATGGAGGCAGGCAAGAGATGGGCAGGACACACACAAGAGGCTATATTGGACCAGAGCATTGAGAGATGGGTGAAATTCCTATCAGGGATAAGGAGATTTGATAAACACCTTTTGAATACCCTTTCTTTGTCAGATGTTATCCACATTGAGAACCTCACTTTCTCAATGTCGAATCCAACAAACTGTATTTCCCCTGGCCACTAGGGTGCTGATACGTAACTCTGTTTCCCAGTCAGATGAACCCAGATTTCAGTTTGGAAGTTATCTATGAGAGGAAACATCAATGCCTGGGCTGCTTTTATATGCACATACAAATATGTGTGTGTGTGCGTGTATGTGCGTGCATGTGTGTGTGTGTGTGTGTGTGT